>JANCMC010011346.1:0-11282 GCA_024363005.1 Charaxes varanes | reverse complement strand
GATGATGAGCCGTCTGCTTGTTTCACCCTTGTAATATTAAAAAAAAATTGAAAGCGGTGAAATAGGGATAGAAGGTTTGTATGAAAATGAAAAAAGACAAGGCGAACGAAATCGCGAGTTTAAGCTAGTTTTATACACATATATTTTTAGTACCTACTTTTGACGCGTAAATATGTGAAGATGAAGGAAGAATAGAATTAGTGTTGACACACAAAAATAAAATTGGAGTGTCCGTTCTAGGTGTCCTGATAAAATAATCTTTGACATACTAGCTGTGCCCGCGACTTCATCCGCATAAAATTAGGTAAAAAAAATAGATTCCATTTTATTGTGATAATATATAGCCTATAGCTTTCCTCGATAAATGTGCTATCTAACATCGAGAGAATTTTTCAAATCTGACTAGTAGTTCCTGAGATAAGTGCGGTTAAGCAAACAAACAAACTATTCAGCTTTGTATAGAAGTATAGATAACAAATGACAAGAATTAAAACAGCTTTGTCTGTCGGTTCGTTACGTGTAATCAACGAATTCGACTTGTCTAGTCTTAATTGCGCTGTATAACCATTTTCGGAAATTCTCCGCTATGACGGGATTAAATCCGCTTAAAACTGGTGTTTTTGATTTTTTTCCGTAATATGTGGTCCTTCGAGCCGGACCTGAACTGGCGACCTGTGGATATTTTTTTTTCTGTCTGTTCCTAAGGTAGACAACTTAATGCCTGTGTTATAGGTAACAGCCGCCTGCTATACACAAATATATATTTTTTTAAATATATAAATATATACATGTAAATATACACCTAGCTCGAGGTGGGAATCGAACCCACGACCCCCGGAGCGGACGGCAGCGTCACTGCCCACTGCGCCAACGGGCCAGTCAAGAGAGAAGTTAGAAGACATCCGCCACGAAAGGATTTTTTATAGGGCCGAAATGAGGTCTAAAGATAAGTTTCATTTTAGGCAGATGATGTCGCGGGACACAGTTAGTTGATGCATAATTAGGAAGCGAATTTTTCTTTCTTTCTATCTTTCTATTTATTATCCTATAGCGATGAAGGAACACTACATTTTGCGCCAAATCTCACGTTATCTTTTACAGTAACGTCGCCCAATAGCTATTGCGGAGAAATAACGGCTTCTTACAGAATAACTTGATCCAAAGTGGAGGGCGCTGGGCTTAAATAAGTGTAGAGGGGCGTAACACTAAGTTATTTGTCAATCTATACTGAGACTAAAGGAGGTCGTGGCCTAATCAGTAGTCGCCATTTGAGTCGATCGCTAAGTTAAGTTGCTCTGGCTGCAACAGGGTGATAGATGGGTGACCCATTCTAGCACTGGTTTATATTTGATATCCGACCTCCTCCGTGTTTCGGAAGGCACGTCTCAAGCATGAAGTAACACTCTGCGAACTTCACGTGGAATCTGGTAAAAAGCAAGACAATTGTTTAGACCTTTAGTGGCACATCCGTTGAAGGGACATACAGTAGCAGTAGCTATCTCGCTCACTGTTTACACTAGTGCCAGCCCCATTTACTTGTGTCGCCGGCGCTATACCACTCTTCTTAACGCCTTGCAAAATTTCATCTTTGTACGTCCCTAGATTTTCGAGAATATTCGTAAGGTGATATAAATTCGTAACAGGCGACTTTTCACTTTTATATACTAGTTGTTTCCCGCGACTTCGCGTAAAATTGCGATAGCCCTCAGACCCTCTTTATGTTGCCCTATCAAAAAATCCCTTCTTAGAGGATGTCTACTAACTATAAACTACCTCCTTGCTGGACTTCCTCATTGATCCGCGGTTTTCGAAATTTCGTGTTAGGTGGGCATTCGCTTTTATATATAATTATTTATTATATAAGATATAAGGTTCATAAAACAATTAGGTATACCATATAATAACGTGAGACGCATTGCTCAGTATCATAGAAAAATGATCTATACTCACTTATAATATGGACTGTCATGTAGACTATCAAATAGAAGGTCATAGGTCTCAAAACGTTTCCAAAATTTCAAGGCATCTTCATATTCATCCTTATCCATGGCATCTTTGGCTGAGTTTACACTATTTTGTAACTCTTCGAATCTCCTGTGTAGCGTAAATAGATTTAGAGCTGTGTTGGATTCAATATATTGACACTTTACTTTTTCTAATGCATTGTTGAAGAATACTTTGGCCTTATAAAAGTTTCCTGCAAATATAATAGGACTATATGTTAAAACTGTAGTAGGCCACCAAAGAGGTAGATTTTCGACGAGGGATGCGTGCTACATAGGAAGTTCTTTAGTCCGGGCTAGCTGGAGTTGCCCTATATACATTGAGGGTGTAAAAGACATCGTACCGCAAACTTTGTGAGGGTACATTTAATGTCCTAAATAAAATCACAAAAATCATTCATCTCGGAAAACATAGGTTACAAATAATACCATCCTCATCCCATTCTTGAGCGCGCAATGTATCGTGAACATTGGGAAGCAATCGTCAAAATTCAGTTAAAAAATGGTAGAAATAATTATACATTTCAAAAAAAGGCCAACGAAAAATTTCACCACTGGGGTGTCTAGAATCATGGACTGAACCCAGGGGATGCGTATTCGGTACGACGTCTTTTACACCCTGTATAGTTGCTATATGTCAGAGGATGGCAACGCTTTGGCAGGCAAGAACCACATCGTTAAAAAATGATATGTAGGGAAGCCGCACTTGTAAAATAATGTTGAAAAACTTGTAAAATTATTTGGAAATAAATTAAATTTTAATATACATACTCTTAATTTTTTAATTTTATTACAACACGATAAAACGTTGCGCTCGTATAATTTAATTATTGTTTATTCTTTACAATGATTTTGTCATTTACAATGTAGTAGCGGTCACAAGCAGAGGGGTCACGGAACACATACGACTGGCGGGACACACGTTGCCCACCGCTGGTCTTTATATTGTGAACGCATGCAGAAACTTCGCTTGCGTGAGTGAAATCGTATGGAGCGTTTCAGCGTCCATACTGCGTCCGTACAGCGCCATCTCGTGTAGTGTCAGTGTAACCTTTTCGCTCGATATCTTCACCACTTCACCATGGCAATCTTAGTCATAGATGGCGCTGCGATCGGGGCCAAAGAATTTTCAGCAGTAGATAATAATGCATTTATTACACATATAAACTTTCCCCTTAAATCACTGTTTATTGACGAAAGCTACATTAACATCCGTTGCGTAGTTTCAAATATCTACGCGTACACGAGCGGGACGCGAGTTTGTTTTGTATTACACTAGCTGTATCCGCGACTGCGTCTGCATGTTTAAGAAATTTTGTTAATTTTAAAAGTTCTAATTTTGTGTGCGGAACCCTAATTGGTTCTCTGAAAGTAAAGTAGCCTATGTTACTCATTGCTTGTAATATAAGCTACCTGCCAGTGAGAGTTCCTTCGAAATAGGTTGTTCTAATTGTCGTGTCGATATGCAAATAGCAAACAGATACAGCCAGACACTTCAAGTTTATTTATATGTATAGATTACAAAGAAGAGAATACTCACCGCAGGCGATGTAATATTTAGCCATACATACGTGACCGTCGACCAAGTTTTCGTCAAGGTCAATGGCCTTTATCGCGTCCATCAGCGCGTCGCGCGATTGTAATTTCAACAGACATAAGGACCTGCCCACATAGTATCGAGCTTCTTCTGGATTCGACTTTATCGCTTCGCTGTATGTGTGATGTGCCTTACGGTACTTTTCGTCCTTATATAACTTCTGCCCATATACATATATCTCTTCAGCAATTCTGTGGATGAAACAAAGGATGTGGTAAAAGAAAAAAAAAATAAAAAAAAAATAAAAAAAAAAAAAAAAAAAAAAACTATTGTGGTTTAGACCACACGACTGCAGTAAAACTCCATCTATACGTATGTATTTATATACGTATACTTGCACTTTAAAATAAATATACATATATTTTATTTACAGACAACAGGCCAGCACTGTCTTAGATATACGAAACGTGCTATGAGAGAAAGAAAATCTGTGCTCGTATCTCTCTCTCTCTCTCTTGCCCTTACAGTAATATACGAAATGTAGATTTAGAGCCACAATAGCTCAACGGTATAAGGTATAAACTGAAATTCGCAAGGTACCCGGTTCAAACTACACCGCCGTTGGGGTATTGTCGAACCCACTCCCAATACAATTTTTAATTTAAGCTTAATAGAAGGGCAACAAGGGAATATTAGACATACCTAAAAAGTATTCATATTATACTTCGAAAAAAAAATGTAACTCTCTCTTTCTATCTTCACTAACCCATATCTCCCTCTCAACTTCTATTCGCCTCGCCCGATTACACTTTTCGTAACGCTCTCGTCATTCACGACCTTACTCCCCGAGTCAAGCGCACCTAAAGAAGTTTTACTTCAAAAATATTCACATAAGATCGTTATATATTTCTATTTGCGTGTGTATGAGTTTCTATATTTAGGACAATTATACAAACACACTGTCGTCCGTATCTAAGGTAGGCAATTTAATTTCTGTGTTATTGGTAAAAAGGTGTCTAAGAGCTTGTGAAGACACGCTTATATAGAAGAGTTCCATATCTTATAAGCGATAAACGTATCTATACTAATATATAAAGCTGAAGAGTTTGTTTGTTTGTTTGAACGCGCTAATCTCAGAAAGTACATGTCCGAATTGAAAATTTCTTTCAGTATTAGACAGCGCATTTATCGAGTGTTAGATACGGGAACAAGTGAAACGGTCCGATGATATACTTGCACTGATTTATTATTTATATACTTACTAACATAACATCGAGGAAGGCTATAGACTACATATCATCACACTAAGTCTAATAGGAGCGGTACACCAATGAAGAATGTTTCAAAATCAGGGGTTCTTTTTCCCAGTTGAGAGCTTCCGCTGCTGCGCTGCGTAAACGGTTAAAGTTTCGCAAAAGTCATGTATGACAAAATTGTTTCCCTTTAAAAGCTCTAAATAAAAGTTTGCGACAGCATATGCCTATCTTTTAAGATTAGTTCCGTAAAACCTTTTTTATGCTAATCAATTTTGTTCTAAAATAATGCATTATTTGTGAAGGTCTTTTTATAAACATAATATTGATCCTCATTAAAAAACTATTTTTAAACCTCTATGTGATAAAGAGTGCCACACGCGGACGAAGTCGTGGGGAACAGCTAGTTTGGTTATATAACTTAAATAGATGTTGTCCTATTTCGTTCAATACAATATTCCTAATGAGTTTTTAGCATGTCTTATCATTGTGGAATTTATCATGGTTACAAACAAAATTAAAAGAAATCATAAAGGAATGAAAACTTACGTGGGCATCCCAAAAAACATTAACAGCAATTCATTATTATGCAGATGATCGATCGCAACATCTAAAATCATTTTAAAACACATAAAATAAACATATAAAGATAGTTCGCCCAACGCTACGATTTTTAATTTAACATGATATATCAAATAAGCGTTTTTAAAAGACCACAATATACACCTAAGTAACCAAAAACTGCCATTTTTTTTAAATTTCCTTCTCCATGCCTCAGACTGTCTTCTTTTCTAAACTGATCTGTATCAGTATTGTAGCATCTTATGTCACTTCATGTCATATATTGTGGTATTAGTATTGTAACACCTCATTCGATCAGTTATTTCAAGTCATATAATTTATCAATAGAAAGTCACACATAATTAAAAAAATGTATATGCTAAAAATGATTTCAACACCGGGATAACGCTAGGACGAAGACGAAGAAGAAGAGATATATAATTAAGGGAAAAATATAGGGTTGTGAAATATCACGGAACAGGGTCATATTATTATTAAAAAAATATATATGAAATTGTATCGCGCTCGTGACCCGAAGTGAGTCAGATGCTCGCCGGCTGCCGAGTTAAGGTCGTATCACGAAGATTTACCATCACGTGATTGTTTACTATTCTTGAATTATTTGTATAGGAATTTTGTCCTTTTTCGTATCATGCTATTTATTTATATTCTCCGGTTATTTTTTTTTTAAACTTTTAATGGAGATTAAAAGGTTGTTCTATAGTCTATTAAAATAGATCAAATATTTTTAGATACATGGTAATGAAATTATGCATCCAATTTTCGTTACCCAAATGATTGAAATTTAAAGCAGCGATATGGAATAAAGTTAAATTATAATTGTGTGATTGCGTTCTAGCACAATCGAAGCTAATTTTGCGTGAATCTAAATTCAACCAAAACGTCGTATTAGTTCATAAATGACAAACTCGAAGTTAGTGTTCGTAAATTACGTATATGGACACATTCCTTTGATCCATGTCGTTTATCTTCGGTTGCACACGTCTGATAGATATTGGTTTCTATTTTCAACGGTTCTTATTAAGCGATGTATTAAAACTCAAAGGTTTCCTATTTAATGCTAAATCGTTTTAAATATATTACATCATGTATTAAAGTATTCCGTACTCGTAGTTTTGAGTATTTGCGACGAAAGAAATTATATAAAAATCGCATTTTAGCACATCCGAATTAAAACAGAATAAAATGTTGAATTTCATTAGACATTCATAAAGTATGCCTAATGAATATAAATTACGGTACACGAGGAGATCGTGGCCTAATCAGTGATCGCCATTAGAGTCGATCACTAGGTTAAGTAGCCCTTGCTGCGAAACATTTTTTGTCTGTTTGTTCCGAGAAACCTCCGAAACGGCTGGACCGATTTGGGTGAGACTTTCACTGGTAGATAGCTGATGTTACAAGGAATAACATAGGCTACTTTCCTTTTACGTAAATAATGAGGTCCCACACAAAGAATTAAAAACCCTAGTTTTATTAAAATTATTGAAATCACGCGGACGAAATCGCAGGTTACAACTAGTGAACAATATTAATAATATAATATAAAATAATATAATATAAAATTTCAACAAAAGAAAACCGACTTAAAATTAAAAGAACCAGTTTTCAAATATAAAGAGAATCATCAAAATCGATTCACCCACTCGAAAGTTCTGAAGTAGCGAACGTAAAACGAAAAAAATACAGTCGAATAGATCCACCCTTGAACCTCCTCCACCTTTGAAGTCGATTGAAAATGGGAGAGTACTCACAAGAACAAAAAGGGAAAGGGGAGGGGACGGGAAAAAAAAAAAAAAAAAAAAAACGGGGAAAGGAAACGGGAACGGGAACAATATTATAGGATAATAGAATGAAGTAAATCGTAAGTAACCCAATGTTCGGGCAAGACACCATCTGCCTGGCCCGCTGCTATTATATAAATGCGAGATGTATACTCGACCAAGAAAGTGTTTAACCATTTTCGCTGATAGCTCCTAGTTAAAGGAAATTTTGCTAAGGGTTATTTTTAGAAATTAACGTAACACATATCATGCAAAAATATGCCTTATAACTAATTGACGTGCAAACGACATTCGACCTTAGAGTGGCAAACCAATTTCATAGTCAACTATACCTAATAAGTAAAGGATAATTTAATTTAACTAGAAAACTCCGGCTGATCCAAATTTGACAAGAAATATTTACATTTATGTACCATTTTCTTATTTGAGCTATAAACAAAAATTTTATTTATTTTTACAACGTCATTTGACCACTTAATCACATTAAATGCCATAGTTAACAAAAGTCATTGTAATTTGTGAAGGTTGTCATGACTACGCATTGATATCATGCTATAATAAAATGTATACATGACCATATAAATATATTGGTGTGCATGAGGTTTTATTTTAATAATTTAATACAGTAATAATACATTTATTATAAAACATTACCGGACCCGGGAAAGATTTCAATGTGTAAGAACTAAATTAATGAAAGAGCTACTTCTTATTTTTGATAAAATATCGTTAAAGAATTTCGTTCTGAAACAATTAAAAATGTTTCTATGCTATTCTTATTAGTCATCATCTATTTTAAAATATGTGTATTGTTGGTACTGCATAATAATAACGTATATAATTTCATTTGAAATTGCTCTGTTCTGTTAAGCTCTGTATCAAATAGTCTCCGTTCATTTAAAATACCAGCATATTGTCCAGAGAATTGAGGATCACTTCAGGCTGCTGTCCCCAAAGCTTATTAAGACTGCGGGGGCGATCAGCCGGCTCTTCCAAATATGGGCGGCCGAAATATAGTTGCCGCCGTCTATCCATGGGAGTGGTTAGGTCGATGACACTCTACAGAGCGCCTATCTGGGCAGACACTCTGACTACTCGTACTCAGACACTGCTGCGGGCTCCGCAGCTGGTGATACCAGTTAGAGTTATACGCGGCTACCGAACCATCCCGTTCGAGGCGGTGTGTGTCCTGGCCGGGACTCCGCCATGGAACCTGGACGCCGAGTCGTTGGCATGCGCGTATTGGCGGCGGGTGGATGTCCGTTCGCGGGGGGAACATCTGCCGCCAGTGGGGGATGAAAGGTGGCGCCGATGGGCGCACCGTGAGCTGTTCCGCCGATGGGATCGGAGACTGGACTACGGAACCCTAACGAAATATTCATTCTGTCACAAACGTCATGTACACCCAATAAGCAATGTAACAATAAGTAAAATTGACGCAATAGTATTCAAAAAGTTATTTGGCACTTAACATAGAAAATTTTTAAGAGTCCTGAACGTAACAAAAAATATTTCAGTTATTAGCCGCATGGACGCTACGTAGTACTATAGTACTCAAAAACTGTTTAGGGGCTCAGCATAGAATTTCTTTTAGGAGTCCTAGAAGTAATAAAAAATATTTTAGGTATTAACCGCCTGGGCACTACGTAGTACTACAGTACTCAAAATCTTTTTAGGGACTCGGCATAGAAAGTTTTTTAGGAGTCCTGGTAGTAACAAAATATATTTCATTTATTAAGCGCTTGGACGTCACGCAGTGCTATAGTAATTTAAAAACAAAAAGTTTTAAGGACTTGACATAAAAAGTTTGCAATGTCGATGATCGTAGTAGAAAAACGAATTTCCAAAAAAGTTAAGTAACTTCCCATAGAGATTGATTATGCCTCAATGTAGCATGGCAAAGCTTTTAAAGGTCTAGATTTTACCAACTTAATAATATATAGAACATTTTGAGGAGGTCGTGGCCTAATCAGTGGTTGGCATTTGAGTCGATCACTAAGTTAAATTGCTCTGGTTGCAACCGGGTGATAGATGGGTGACCCATTCTAATCCAATTGGTAGATTTGTTTGTAATTTGTAAAATATAAGGAACAACATGGGGCTCTATATTTTTAATCAGATTATAATAGTTGTTTGACAAAGACTATAACTTCAAAATTATGAATAACACGGACGTCGTCGCAGGTAACAACTTTTCCAGAATAAATACGCGCTTCTGATTGATTGTTGTTTTTATAAGTTTGACGCTGAACAAAGTCGATTATAGCTTTCGTCCCAAAGATTACTTTTCATTTGGGCGGTTTATCGCTTCCGCCCGTTGATCTAATTATTTTGCGCAAAGAAATTCACTCAATTATATACAAGAGGAATTATTTATCGCCGCCATTTTCTCGGCCCTTGTATTAATGTTTCCTATTAATTTTCATTTCGTGGAATCGATGACATTTTAACTTTCTTATCTTTTTAAATTTATTGCATGGTCTGTTAAAAATGTACAACGTCTTTTTACTTACTTTTATTTACGCACGTTATTAAATAACTGTAAGATAGAAGCAACAAATAGAAAATTGATGAAATATTTAACCACTTTCTATGTGTGATGTATGCCGGTGCCAGATATAGCTCAAAGTGTTTGCGCATTTTTTTCCTTGAAGACTACAAGGTACTACAAAACTTTGCGCAGCTACATAAATTCTACAGCCACACTAAATGATCATTGAAGTGATCATTCAAATGAAGGGCTACATAAAACATTTTGTTACTGCGTGTTATAACTCATAAATAAATAAAGTTTCATTTCATTTCATAAAAAATACAACTTAGATATACAGCAAAATAGAAGTTAACTTATGAATGATAGAACCGGTGAAAGCAAAAGAAAGTGAAATTATTAATTATATCGTAACACAAAAGGTTAAAAGCTAAATTAATAATTAATTAGAGCTAAATTAACAGAGCATTGTGCGAATCCAGGTTACAAAGTTAACTTATGCATCGAAGAAATTTAGTGAAATATAGATATTACACATAACCTTTTTGTTAAAATGATTTTGCTATACATTAATCGAATTATTTTTTTCAAGTATGGAGGATATTCGAGAAAATATCATATTCTTGATCCTTTCTCGAATTTCCCGGACGTCGATCGTCTACCGTAAGAACAGAGTTATGAATAGCATTGTACGATCTCGTAATTCTGTTCAGAAAAGAATAATGTCCAAGATTGTTTTGGTAACATTGTCCTTTCTACTTCATACACAACAGGCAAATCCAATTCAAATATGTTCTATTCAAATAAACTTTTACAAAGTCTGATTTGGATACGTCGGGTGGCGAGAGGAATAGGCTAGAAATTCGTTAGCCACTCAAGAAGTGTTCTATACAAAAACAAGAACAGAAATTTCTGTATTCTATTCCAAAATTTATTTATTCCGGAATAAATTATTAAAACTGCATCTAGTAATGAGATTTTAAACAAATATGTCGTATGATATGTGTCTATGTAGTTTAACTCTATCTTGTTTAGTTGTCCGAGATTGACACATGGAATGCTGAAGGTAAATTACTTCCTCTCTTCTTTTTCTTTTTAGCAAGGTCAAGCTCTCTTCTTTTTTGCAATCCTACGAAATCTAAGTAAAATATTATCACAAGCGATTCAGTTCTTATATTCAAATAACTTTTTCCTAATTAAAGTTGGTAAACCTACGGCCAGCTAGTGTTTAAGATGTTTTGTGTGTTAATTGTGTTTCCGCCGCACTGATTTACATACATTCTAATATTTTTGATTCGCCAAAATATTGGTCGGAAGAGATCAATTCCAATTTGGCCGATTTACTATCGAAAAATCTATGTGTAGGAAACATGTACGAGTATATTGTACCTATACAAGAAATCTATAGGTGTGAAAATTCTTTTTTTTTAAATTATAAAAAACTTTAATTTTGAGATATTAGACCCGAAATTCTTGAGATATATAACGTAGTACTACAAAAAAAAAGTAAATATCTCTTTGTTTTTGTTTTTTTTAATTAGCCCATAATGTCCCTCTGCTGGGCAAAGGCCTCCCCACTCTTTGACCACTCTCCTCTATCTAGAGCTAAACCAATCCACTCCCTTCCCGCAA
>JANCMC010011332.1:0-11282 GCA_024363005.1 Charaxes varanes | reverse complement strand
CTAAGTGACATTTTTCACGTGGACGTTCATGCCGCTCCAACGAAGGCTTAATATAAAAGTTTTCTCATAAACAGCGCGATTAATCTCTCACATTGTTTAGGTGACACACGCCACCCCCCCTCCCTACTCTTTATACCCTCACCACCCGCAGTATCAACCCCCGTATGCGAGGAATTTGCGCTCGTGTTGTCGTGATTTTGCAATCTGTGTTTTAAGCGAAAATATAATCAAATCGAAAAAGTTTTGTGGTTTCTTTTTATATGAGATACTTGAGCTTACCGTGTTACGAAAAGCGTTGTGAAATACAAATTTTTCGAATAAAACGAAACAATTTCGTTTATTTCACTATCTTTCTTCTTAGCTATTCTTAAAACTTACAAACTTACACTTGCTTATCTAACCTTCTAATCCCATTTCGTCAATTTCATACAAATTACATACTGCTAGGTGAATGTGAATTTTGTAATTTACATAATAGAAAGGTAGCTGTCCTGAATTATTTAAAAATAATTATAAGATATCAGCCTTTATCTCAATAGGAAAATCAAGTCATGCTGAGGGGAGTCAAATACGCATGGTGCCATCGTACGCTAAATCCTTTTAAGTGGTTTGTGTTTGAAAAACTGTACAAAAAAAGATAAAATTGAAAGTTAAGCCCGCGCAAATACTGAACAAATTTTGCCTAAGCCCTAACCGATTTTGACGGGACTTTCAATGGCAGATAGCTGACATTACAAGGAGTAACATAATTTACGTTATTTAAAAAAAAATATTGTTCCGCGCGAAAAATAGAAGTCCCCAAGATTTAACAAAGTCACTGAAATCACTCGGGTGAAGTCACGGGGTATAACTAGTTGCGAATAAATAACTTTAAACCTAACCTAACTTAACATATATGAATAAGTGACGGTCGTATTTAATATTATTGTGAGACTATTATGGAACGGAACAATATCGGAGGAAATCTCGAAGCAAAAAACTGGTATCGTGATCAATAATTATACGCTTTGTTACATTACGTTCCACTTGGTACCGTAATTCTTTTTTTTTTAATTTATTCTTATTTAGGGACTTTAATGACCATGACGATAATGTCAGTCCCATCATACCCTAAACTTAATCTATAACATATTACTTTAATTTTAAACTATAAAGCAGTCTGGCCGCTTCAGATAAAGGAAAATTAATTATGAACGCGATTTTTTTCCAGTTGAGGTGTGTTTTTGGAAATAGACTAATGTATTTTTTAAAGAATTTTAGGTTCTTAAGTTACAAGCTTGTATTAGGAGTGTGTGACAATACCCCAGCGGCCGGGGTCCGAGTAAGCCTATACCGTGATAATAGATACCTTGCGAATTTCAGTCCACCCCTTCCCCCGTTGACCCCAACATATAAGCTGAGAGGTGTCGAACCGTTTTGGGGCATATCTCACTGTAGGCAATTTTATAGTTTATAAGGTCTTCTATTTGTAATTGTAAATGTCTGCAGTGCTATGTGTGCCTCAAATATAAGTTTTCTTTCTTTCTTTCTTTCTGAAAAAAAATTTCAAATCGGACCAGCAGTTACTGAGATGCAAAAAAACTTATCAGCTTTATATATTAAGCATAGATAACGTCAGTTGTTTGCCACTAAAACTACCATCAAAATCAGTCAAACCGTTTCGAAGATTACCCGTAACAAACAAACAGGCAGACAAACATTATTGTAATCATTATTTTCTGATTATAAGTATCGTTATATCATCACAAAATACACATCTATACTAATATTTAAAGCTGAAGAGTTTGTTTGTTTACTTGAACCCGCTAATCTCAGCAACTACTGGTTTGATTTGAAAAATTCTTTCAGGGTTACGTAGCCGATTTATCGAGGAAGGCAATAATAGGCTACATATCATGACGCTAAATGTGTTCCATTAATTTTACGCGGACGACGACGCGAGTAACAACTAGTTACTAATAATATCGAACAATAAGGTAACAATGCAGATAAAAAGCCTGATAAATTTCGACCTAAAGGACAGTCCTTAAAGGAAGAATAAGTGGTTACTCTAATTGTATATTTGCAACACAAACTTTTCTGTGTTATATCTATGGTTCTTGTTTTATTCCTGATGACGTAGTTCTTTAGTCTGTCTGATCTTTTGATATTTAGCATGCTCCTCTCCATAGCATATTGGCAAGATGCTAGTCTGTTTATCATATCCTGAGTTAAGGTCCATGATTGGCAGCCATACGTAAGGACGGTTAGAATGCAGGTGTTAAATAACTTGGTTTTGATATTTATATCAACTTGTTTGTCTTTCATAACCTCCTTTAGGGACCAATATCTTCTCCAGCTAGTAGAACAAGGGATAGAACATAAATACATCCGATTAATAAAAAACGTGTACAGTCAAAGTACAGCCAGAATCCAGCTAGAAAAGAAAAGCCAACCATTTAAAGTAGGAAAAGGCGTAAGACAGGGAGATCCCCTATCCCAAAACTTTTTTCAGCAGTACTGGAATCAATTTTCAGAAAACTCTCTTGGGAAAAGCTAGGGGTCAATATAGACGGTACATCACTAACACATCTAAGATTTGCGGACGATATAGTGCTATTCGCTAAAACACCTGAAGACATCACCAAAATGTGTTAAGTGAGAAAGTGGGATTAAAACTTAATCCAGAAAAGACACGAATGATGACAAATTGAGAGAAAACTACGATACATATAAGAAACACCGAAATTCAATACACTGATGAGTACATCTATCTGGGACAACTTATTGTACTCTGATATAGACACATTTGAATTGCATTGTTATTTGTTGTACACACATTTTTACTTATTATCCTAGTGATATCGAACGGCAACAAATTTCAAACGGCTGAGAATATGAAAATATTCTCAAGGATATATGTTTATGTATACTAAGATTGCTTTAAGAGAAATCGGGCGTAAGAGTCGTAGAATATAGCCGTTATATTCGTAGAACAATGACCGTTTTGATAAATTTTTGTAGTAAACGACTTTCTAAAAAGCTGTATAATTATTATATGATAATATTTTGCATTTGTGTAAATTATTTTTTCTACGTATACTCTTATATGTTACCCTTCAAAATTATAGATTTAAAATTAAAATATGCCAGGAAACTCACATAATTATTTCAAATGGCTGCCCTATATATTTTCTACGAGTATGAATAATTACAGGTACTTTTCTTCCTAGCTATATCCTGGTCTAGTACCCAGATCTGTTTAGATTGCGGAGGATGTGGTGTGGCGTGAGTTAAGATGACCGGTTGCAGTCTGACGTCATCCAACCCCGCAATCTCTACAATCTCACAACTAATATCGTTCATTGACATTTTTTTGTATAAAAAGAGGGGCAAACGGGTAAGCGGTTCACCTAAGTGACTACCGATGCCCATGGACAACTGCAACACCAGAGAGCTCGCAGATGCGTCGCCGGCGTTTCCTTATTTCTCTTGTGGAAATTTAAATAACTCATAGGTTTAGTCCTTTGTCTAAAATTCCGTCATCTCTTTATTATTAATTAGATAAGGTACTGTTTCTGTGTAGCTTAATTTACGCTTTTAAAAAAAGACTACTATTTTTTGTTATTTCTTCGTTTTTATGGATATCATCCAAAACTAGGAATAGTAATTTTTGTTACACATATATATATATATATATATATATATTCTCTAATTGGGATCTTCATGACTCCCAAATACTAAATCACTTAGTTCTGCCAATTAGAAGCCAATGCCTTTTCTATTGCCACATCCTAATTTTGAAAACGATATTGTTAATTATAGACCGGAAATTTTCCTTAATTCAAAGCTTACATGGCGAAATAAATAAATATATTAATAAATAAATAATGTACGTGTGAAACGCCTGTCATACACAAGTTTTTTTTTGTTAATGCATACGAATATACTTATTACAGATAATACACCCAGACTCTAGGCGGGAATCCAACCCACAAACCGGGTGCAAGACGCATGGTCACTGCCAACTGCTCTTTACATTATGTTTTTAAAGTCTTCGAGCTTACGATAGTCGCTTTAAAATACGTTAACCGTCTACCATACCAGAGTTGATCGCTGGATAATCCGCCCAGGGCAAAATGCATTGGCGGACGGCTTCAACTCGGTACAGTCCATCCATATATATCTTAGAGTGGTGTTTGCATTTACGTTGAGCTATTTATTTTAATTCAACATCGACGCGAACTTCAGCGATAGGTTGGCTGTTTATTTTGTACTCGCAAATAAATCGCTCACCGAAGAGAGCGCTGGTTATACCGTATTAATAAATAATGAATACTATTTTATACCAAACGCCAATACATATTAATCAGCCAACACGTTTAATATGTAAATCGCATTAAGGTTTCCATTCGTTTATTGAACGTGAATATTATTTGATAATAAGTCACTTTCCACATTATGTTTTACAGTTAATTAAATGTATTATGTGCACTAATTTATACATTTGTACATATAATTGAAACAATAACTGCCTTTGATTACTAAATGTTTCGTTTAATTCCACTATGTTTTAACTGTTATTTTAACAAGTAACAATTTTTTGTATGTGTGTTTGTTAACATTTGCAGTTGTTTTAAATTATTATTTTGTGTTATATCTATGTAATAGTCAACTCAATTTAGACTAAAACTTAAAAACAAAGACAAATAAGTCTCTACAGCTTGAAATAAATACTTACAGTGTGTTCAGAAAAAATACTTAACAACATATCAAAACATTCAAATGTGAACCTATAGTAGATTTTTGCACCGCGCGGAATGTGAGTCAATTTGTATGTAACTTAATGGGAGACATTAAACCTCTGTGGTAAATTTATATGAAAATAAAAAACAGTGCAGTAATAAAATTTCATACAACATTACAGCACTATTTTGGTTTTAAGCAGAAAAAGGCGTCTTTTCTCATCGGTTATGTAGTGATCAATAATAACATCACTGCGCAATTTGTAGAAAAATAAGTTTAATTAATTAATGACACGAAAAACATACATTAACAATGTTCTGAATTTGACAATTACCTACGCATAGCGCATGCCAACAATAAGCTCACAGCCAGCTTCTCAAAATATTTATTATTTTTAGCTTTGCAATTTCTTTCATCAAATTGTAAAGTATTCTCTCTGAAATACTGTACTTTTGTTCTTTTGATGCGTTGATTTGAAAGAAAAGGGCTACATTATTTGTGACAAAAATCAATATTTGTTCATTGTTTGTAATGATTGAGTTAGACGTTCAAAGTCATATTATATTGTATTATGAAACACATATTGCAAAGGAATATTTTAGATTACCACATGTCAATCGGAATTAGATATCTAAAGCCGCTCGAATAGGATTATACAAAATTGGTTTAGACAGAGAAGCACGGCATTAATGCGCATAGCAAAGGGATCCCTTAAACCTAAGTTGTAAATCCCAGGCATCGCTGCAGTTTGGCTGCTTCTCTTTGCAACGCAAAAAGCTATTAAATTATAAATGGTAAAAATAACATCTCATATGTCTACTGCTGGATCGTATATATTATTATAGAAGCATATAGAGGCATTGTATTGGGATATTGAGAGGCTGTTCCTATTACGCATGAAGATAACAGAGTTTGTAACGAGGGATAACGACGGACAGGTGTAGACATGCAGGGTTATAATTATGCCAATATTATACGAACCTAACGATATTTAGACGCAAATTACTATTGCTGTAAAGACCGTAAGGCGCCGGGTCCGACTCCTAGTAAAAATAAACGTGGTAAAAATCGATAAACAAAACCTGAGAAAACAGCTGGCATCGTGCATTCCAAGTACGCAAACCCAGCCCACATTCTCAACTTAATCTTTAGGGTTCTGTATTTAAAAATCAAAACAACCATACACATAGTTTAATGTTTAATGGAACTATATATATTTATAATATACTCTTTCTCATCAAAACATAACATATTTAGGCGACTTCATTCGCGCGCTTATATAATTAAGTTTCTGTTAATTTTAATTAATAAAATAATAATTTAGGTTATTCTAATCACATATTTATAAAATGTTTAAAGATTTTCGTAGGTATTGGCAATATAAAAATTAGCAACTTCTTCATCATAAATAAATATACATTTCAAGTTTACATATACTTGTCATAATGTATATTATACAGGTGGATACATATGTTCCTGTATGAAATCGTTACGGCTCCTTTTATCAAATTATGATCTAAGATTTCAATCAAAGAATTCGTTCATTGCTCTACGAGGAATTTAGGAGCTTGCCCATTTACCTGCCGTGGTCACAATTTATAAGCCCGTTTTTTTAATCGCCTTTTGCTTGGTTTTTTGTTTGATTTTATTATGCTAGGATCAAATTTTTTTTGGATTTGGTTTAATAATACTGAACGCATCCTTAGGAGTTGTAGATATCGTATATCTTCAACTTGAGATGAGGTGCATCTAATATTTTCCAGCTAAGATATAAAGTGCGCTATTTTTATTTTAGCACTGGAAGCTAAAGTTAAAGAAGGGTATTAATGAATTTTCTCCTATGTTGTCTAATTTATCAGTAAATAATTTTCTGCTTAAATACTACTAATTACAGTTGTTAATCCTGCAGCAACTATCGATACCGAAACAGAAATTAAATAAACAAACCTAGCGCCTCCAGCTTGTGCAACACTGTTTCTCCGATATCCCGAACTTTCGTCTCAGGGTTTATTGTGAGTTCATTGGTGTAACACCAGATCTGGACCCGCTTTAAGGCGCTTTGTATGTCGGATACAATTCCTGGACTATTTCCGTTAACAAGTATGACAACATGATCCGCATATCAAACCGTCTTTAGAGGATCTTTATATATTTCGTTAATAAGTGAGTCCACTACAAAGCACCACATTGGGGGCTTTTGGACCCCACACTGAGGGCATCCCTGGGTTGTCAGTACCAATATCTCATACGAAATGTAATTCTCTCTCTGTCTACCTGAACTAACTTATATCTTTATATACGTTAGTTCAGTTAACTACTAAATTTAATAAGTTAGTTCTTATAACAAGGGGCAAACGAATAGCCGGCACTCACTTAAGTGACTACCGACGCCCATGGACAACTGCAACACCGGAGGGCTTACAGATGCGTTGCCGGCCTTTGAAAAATGAGTATGGCTCTTTTCTTGAATTTAAATCTTCCTCCCAACTTTTGTTCGCCACGTCCGATCACACTTTTCGTAACGCTCTAATCAGGCGTCAACCAGCTTACTCTCCAAGTGAAGCGAGCGTAAATAAGTTTTACTTAAAAAAATTAAACGTGTTATCTCCACGCATTTCGCTGTTCCTCTCAGTGGTACAGCGCTCTGCACTCTCCTAATCTCTGACGTCGTCCACCACAATTATACTTAGATGCTACAATACTACAATTATTGAACCACTGAAAGCTGAGGCACTGGTGGGCATTCTATTGTTTACTAGCGAACCGCCCCGGATTCGCACGGGTCCAATATAGATATCGCACGCTCAATCCTAAACTGACCTAAGTGAAAAAGGCTGATTTTTGGTAAATTGCAAAAAACGTTTTGTCGTTTACGACTTATCACACATATGACTCGATTAAAACGGTGTCATAGTAACCAATTCCGTCCCGTGATCAATCGGGTAGCAATCGGGTAGTTTAATTAGAGGTAGCGCCATGCTTGTAGCTGAATTGGTCCGGCGCGGCCGGGTACCAGTACCTCTTTCTCACATGAGATCGGCGTGAAGTGGCGGCAATACTGTCACGTCAATTGATGGTTTTGTCGTCGCGTTTCGTTGTAGCCGAATTGGGCCGGCACGTCCGGGTACCAGTACCTCTTTCTCACATGAGATCGGCGTGAAGTGGCGGCAATGCTGTCACGTCTAGCGATGGTTTGTTGTGGCTTTTCGTTCGGTTTGTGAGACTTCCCGGTGGCCTAAACTCGCCATTAAGGGCCGGCAACGCATCCGCTAGCCTTCTTTCTGGTCGTGCAGATGTATATGGGCGTCGGTAGGCACTTAGATACCTGCTGCCTGCTCGTTTGCCCATTGTAACATAAAAAGAAAAAAAAACTCACGAGAGTCCTAAGACTTTAACTGGCCTTAACGAAACTGGCCCCAATATTATCGAAAATTATCCGTAACAATCATACAGACACTTAAGTTTAACGTTGCCCTAGCAATAACGGACACAACAAAAACAAAATATCAATTTTGGTGCAGTCGTTCGGAATAAAGCGCATTGCATTTTAAACTCATTTTTAGGGTTCCGTAGTGCTACAAGAAACCTGTATAATTTCGCTCTGTCCGTCCGTCTGCCTGACCGTAAGGTGGTCCCCCCCCCCTCTAGCATTTCCACACTATAAGACATAGAGACTTGAAATTTTCTATGTTGATAAAACATGCTAAAAACTAATTAGGAAAATTATTTTGAACGAAATCGGACAACAACTTTTGACGTTATTTAACAAATACGTTTATAGCGTATCAGTGGCTTTAAAAAAGTATTCTCTTCATATAAAATAGTTGTTTTATTTATTTCCACATACTGAATGATGTTATTTTAACAACTCATAAAAATTTCTCGGACCTGTAGAACAAAGATTGCAAGAGAAATGTGAGATCCAGCTATTGAAATGCGATTTGTTATTTTAGTTAAAAGTTGTAATAGTTGGAATTTTTTCATATAGCCGATAAAAACACCATTGTTTACTAAATATCACTTCACCATAAATATAACAAAAATTGTCCGACTACGTTTTCGAGATATTTTGCTAAAAAATATAATTACTTTAAACTTTTAACGTTTTTATTAAACAGTAATACATAATAGAACTGAAACACATTTTTAACATTCGATGCGATTATCAACACGACCAAGCGCAATACTCTACATGAATAATTTGAAAAATGTCAAATGTTAAAGTAATAAATTATTCTTACTTGTTAATTTTGTATTCAGGATGGGTAAATTAGTAGAAATTAGTTAAAATACTTTTCCATTGTAGACCAGTGTATTTAAAAACACATATATGTAAAGCGTTAAGACATAGAAGCGCAAAAGCCGTATCTTCAGAGGCACTCGGTGCAGGACAAGTTAGACAATGAGGGGGTGTTACGATGATGTATTAGTAGATGGTTGGTTGGTTGGTTGCAGTTAGTGAGCAGCCCTGAGCTGAATCCTGCAGCCAAGGCATATTTCTATATATTATTTTGTATTATTTTGTTCTGTATATTACTTTTCTCAAATAATGCGTGGACATTAAACTAAGAAGTACAATTCAGAACTTTTATTTAAAAAAGTATTTAAAACCAATGACGAAGTTGACGAACAACTACTAACAATAATCTTTTACGCGCCAAAGTATTTTTTTCACTAAACAGCTCTCTATGTGCAAGCCAGTTCGAAATTTAAATAAACCTTTGATAAGTTACCTCTTTGGTCTCTATGTTGTGGAGGACAAGATCGTTCCATTTTTAAATTACACGACAAATATGATTTTACATAGTAATTTATTTGGCCGATAAACACGACAGATATGGATTTTCATACAACTATTGCCGGCCGCTACCCGACTAGTACAGCAAGTTCGATTTATCTCGAAGAAGGTTGTCAAAATAATGCTCAAATTTCCAAGCATGTCTGAGAAAAAATATTTTACAATTCAAAAGAGCTTGTAAAAGATTATTCTAATCTTTTGATGCCATTATTATTTACTAATAACTATTTTATCCACCGAAAACCATAAAATCTTTTAAACATTGATATTACTTATGATTGTAATTGACAAAACATTAAAAGAAATGATCAATAACACAGGTTGGCCGAAGCAAAGAGAACTTGTTCTGTGGGAATTCTTGGATGACTCTGATTTAAAAATATCAAATATGTCGGTTTTTACCTACTCTTTACACTCTTGTTTGCTCTCTGCAAGACAACACATTCAGATGGCTATGTTGTAATTTGTATAGCGTTGTAGACAGCTGTACCTACCTCCAACTCTTTTACATGTCTGTTTCAGACGAACGATATTTACGAGCGAGGCACACGCGAGCACGGTATTTCTTCACAACATCAAACATCTTAAATTAACTAATTTCACAACACAATATCCATAAACTATACTCGTAAATCTTCCATGTCATCTATCATACAGAGAAAACATTTCGTTCGTTCGCTCTTGATAACACACACATACGCGATTATTAAATTCTACACTCTTTACAGATAGATAAAATAGCTGTAACCCTTTGTAACTTCGAAATAAACTTATTTTAGTAAATTAATATCTACCAAATGTTAAATCAAAGAAAAGTCTGTTTATTACTGGTATATAACCGAAACGATCTTATATAATATATTTATCAGCATATTGAGAGTGATCGTTTAAATGATCATATTCTTTATAGACATAATAATGGAACTAGTAGATAGGTTTGTGATGATGGCGGTGCCAGTGACAGTGGAGTGATAGTCTTTGAACAGTGGGAGTGAAAGGGAAAAAGTGTACAGTGAAAGGTAAAGTGATAGTGACTGTAAAGTATATTTATAGTTACATTTACTTTTTCCTCCATTGATCTCCACGAATGGCGATGTTGTGCCGCTTGTAACCAGCGTCATCCTGCGGCCCGGACGTAAAAGGCATAGACAATAACGCATGACAGGAAAAAAAATTACGTGCACATATTTCCGCTTCATCATCATACCAGCCTGGGGACGTCCACTGCTGAACATAGGCCTCCTCCATTGATCTCCACGAATGGCGATCTTGTGCCGCTTGTAACCAGCGACATCCTGCGACCCGGACTAGCAATATGTAAAAGATAAAACTGATTCCTATGGATTATACTTAGGAGATAGACATACGCCATCGTGGACTTTATCATAGGTCTTTTTAAAATGTACAATTCTGTCGTACATTAGTTTGTTTTGTTACAGCGCACGGGACGTAAGCGCACAAAAATAAGTTTTTTTACGAAATCTCCCTACAAATAATTGAAATCCTTTGAGCTTTTGTCTTCTATAATATAAATGTATTATAGTCATAAAATTCTCCTTGAATCGTTCAGTTTATTGATGAAAACTGCATCTAAAATCCGTTGCTTAGTTTGAAAGATCTGCGCGTACAACGCTGGAAAGCGACTTCATTTCATACTATTTAATGATAATACACATTTACTTACACCATTCCGAAATCCAATTTGTTAACGGGCAGCATGCTTGTAGCGGAATTGGTCCGGCGCGTCCGGGTACCAGTA
>JANCMC010011313.1:0-11836 GCA_024363005.1 Charaxes varanes | reverse complement strand
AAAAAAACCTCTCGTGCGAATGAGAGCTTAAAGAAACAATTACGCTCCTGCATTACAAAAACATCAGTATATATGTCGTATAAATTTTTAATAAACATAATTTGTTTCAATCACAACACATTTATAATTGAAATTAATCATCGCTGTTCAACCGAGCGTATTATAAATGTATTATAATATTGTTGTAATCCTTTTTACGTATTCTACGGATCGCTTTACTGTGGAAAATTAATTACGTACGCGTTCTGAATTCGTTAGGCTTTCATAAGCTCAGCCGAGCACACTAACTAGATATATAACACGCAAAAATAATAACGATCAAAATGTTGTATTCGTTAATTAGTCTGCGTGCAAATTTGAGAATTAATTGCGTGCATTAAAGGCGATACGTTATTAATAGAGGCTTTAGAAATGTTAACCTGTGCTTGATTTCTTTGTGATAACTTGCTAATGAAAATTATGAACGTTTTAGGTTCTTTAGGGTTCCTTATAGTTACGCTCTGTCCTTCCGTCTGTCCGCTAGCAAGATGGTCGCCCTCTATGATTCTCAAACAAAGTATTAGACTAAAAACTCACTTAGAAAATTATTTTGAACGACATAGGACTACTTCAAAAGTGATTTAACAACCCTTATCGCGCTTATATCAGATACGGAACCCTTCTATATAAGCGTGAAACGCTCTTGGACACTTATCAATGACAAGAGATACAAGAGTATACCAAATGCTCGATTTGGACCATACTCCTGGCATGGTCAACGATTAAACCACTGATGCACTTAACCTAATAGCGTGTGAAAAACTGCGGACAAAAATTGTTTTTTACTCATAAATCAAGACAAGATGATAGTAAACCTGTAAAGATCTTAATGCTTTAAAAATAGATATTACTGCGATATAAACTAAATATTTCATTGAAAAATCGTTAGCTGCATTATGTAACATCTACGGCAAAAGAAATTTAGCACTATTGTTACCTTTTTTAATTACTTTTATTAATCATTTTACAACCACGGGCTTATACCACCGACAAATTCAACAAAAAATAGTTTGTAAACCTCGCACATCGAATAAAACAAATAAACTTCTTCCTAGTGTTATCCTGGTCTAGTACCTGAGTCCGCTAAAATTGCAGAAGGGCTGGCTGTGGGGCGAGTTAAGATGAGCCATTGCCGTCTGAGGTCATCCTCGGAACCCTCAATCTCACGACTAATATCACTCAGTGGCATTAATAGGGACCCACTGTTTTACATCCTATCGAAACACGGAGTTCAAAGATTTTTGAAAACCAGTGCTGGAATGTGTCACTCATCTATCATCCGGCCGCGGAAAGAGCTGATTAACCTTGCGATCGACTATCGACTACTGCTGACTAAGCTTCGTCCTCCTTGAATATGTGTAAAATACGATGTCATTTTTTTATAAAATTATTAGAAACAAAGTTACATGGACCACAAGAAATTTTTAAAATTGTGAGTTTCACGAATTTTCGCCTATAACTTTTTTATTTTTGGTTCTACGACTAAAAGTTACTACACAAAAGTTGTAGATAATCTTATTTGCAACAAAAACTACTAACTAATTTTTTTTATGAGATCAGTAGTTCGTCAGAGAAACCATAAAAACCATTTGACCGCTTTTTCCAAGATGGCGGCCAAACGCCAAGTGCTACAACCCCACAAACTTGAATTAAAATTGAAACTAATGCTCCCTATATACTAAAAAAATAAAATGCGTCCTCTAATAAATGCGATCCCAAATATAACTTTTCAATGGACTATAAGACAAATAAACAAAATTAGACATTATAACTATGAATAAATATTAAAATTATAACGAAAATAACACGATGAAGCTACTAATTTCCCGTAGTTAAACTGCATCTGTCAGCTACAGGTAAGTACACCTACTTACCCCTGTTGCTGACAGCGGGCGGGGGCAGCTTTCAGAGAAAAGTATAACATTTTACAAGCCCCCGCAAATTCCACTGTTTTTAATCACAACTAGGTTACTCTCAATTCTATTAAAGTTATATACAGCGTTAAAGAATTCCAGTGGTTGCTTTTGTTGAATTAAATTTTCAAATAGAGTTAGCATTACGTGCCTGACATTATTATAAGTGCAATATTGTGCTTTAGTGGCGATTCGAGCTTTTGTAGGATTAGGGTTGCAGATGAAAAAAAAAAATCTTTGTCATAATTTGTCAAAGTAACGCCTGATTTTATTAAAAACTAACGGACGCGGCAGACGTTGTCTTCCCCGAATTTAGGCTTATCTGTTTTTAGCCAATTAATAAACCTCCTTTAGCTTTTTCATAAAACGTGACACTGGCTGAATGTCTTATGAAATAAAAATTTTACATGAATGTCATCTATTTGAAGTACTCTGAAATATCAAACAAATCTGCATTTTTAATATTTCGATTTTTCCTTTCTTTCTTTTCTTTTAAACCTTCCAGAGTGATTTAATTGGCGCTAAAAGCGCTAAATATATGTATAAAGAATTTATTCATTGACGAGTTTGCGTGTATTGCGTCTACACACTATTGTGCTTGTACAGATGAATACTTTGGGGCGTGCATTTTTAGACCGAACGAGCTATACTTACTTAAATGTGTTTTAATTTTACGTGCCATTTTCTATGTACGCATTGTCACTCTTATACGATTTGGGGACATTCAAATAAATTCCTTGACATGTTTTTTTTAACACCTATCATGTGTGTAACGAATAGTTGTAAATGAAACGATTAAAAAAGTTATCAAAATTAATTATTTAAGGAAATATTTATGACGTTCTTATATCGTTTTAGGGAAAGTTGCCTCCAGGTTTGGTTGAAGTTGGATCATCTCAAGTACCAGCAGCCACTGAAAACGAGACAGAGGAGGTATGCTTGATAGAGATCCTATTTTGTATTATGAAATCTTATATTGTTGTGATTTAGGCGCATGCTCCATTTGATTTTTTTACCATATACGATTTTGGGCCCCTTCAGGCCAGTATGGTGAAAATCCATCCAATGATGTGTTAGGATATTTAGGTATATTTAGTATATTTAGGTCTTCAAAAGGTGTAAACGGTATTAACAAACCAAGTGTTATAATTTAAACTAATATTATACATGTGAAAGTGTCTGTTACGTTTTTAACCCCAAACCGCTGAACCAATTTTAATTTAATTTTGTATAGATATAGATTGGTCCTTGGAAAGGGACGTAGGCTACATTTTGTTGCGAAAATGAAAAAGTCGCAGGCTATAGCTAGTCTACATGAGTAAAAATGAATTTCCAAAACCTATAACATCCGAACGACTACACCAAATTTGAAGATTGCTTTTATGTTGTCTGTCTGTTTGATACGTGTTTTTTTCGAAAATATTGGGAAAGGAAACGGGGAAAGAAACGGAAACATAATAGGACAATAGACTGGTGTATTTAATTAGATTAACATAAGCATTTGCCAATATAATGGCAGAACATGTACGGAACACTTAATTGTTTATAAGCCCATGTTGTTAGGCATGTTTTATAGCAAATATATGATGATTTGATTTGTAAATAGTAAGTAATCCAGCGTTTGGGCAGGACAACGTCTGCCGGGTTCTATAGTTTCATATAACGATGGCCAGGGTGAGGTGACGATGCAGTGGAACATCGCTAAGTTCATGCCGGGCGCGGTGCGGGAGGCGTTCTGCAACGGGGTGGCGGGCTTCCTCAGCGCCGCCCACGTAGAGCCGCAGCGGCTGCCCGCCTTACTGGCCGGGGAGATCTCCCAAAAACTATTTCAGTGAGTCGCAATTAACTTCGATAGGGAATAATAAAAATGGCCAATATTATATAGACTAGTTTCCTATCTGATACGCTATAAACGTATTTGTTAAATAACTTCAAAAGTTGTTGTCCGATTTCGCATTACACTCAATCATGTACCTGTTTGTGCACTCGTTAAAAAATCGGGACAACGCTATTTTTATTTTGTGTTATTAAAAGTGTATGGTTTTCTAATGTTTTTCGCTTGTACTGCAAGATCTACTTCTTGCAAAATTGCACAATTCAATGTCAGAAAATCCTAGAGGAATCCCCTTTTCGAATATACTAGTATGGGTAATGTGACATATACGGCCATTACTTATACTTGCGTAGACTTAGAGGGTTGTTTTTTTTTCACAGTTTCAAGGCAGCGCAGACCTCAGTATTTAATATCAATTTTAACTAGCTCTTCCCGTTCCTGAGAAAGTTTTGACAGACCGGCGAACAACAAAGTGAAATTATAAGGACTGCTTGTGAAATTATAAGGATGAACGTGTGTGTCTATGCGTGCGTTGTGTGCGCGTCAGTGTGTGCCCGTATGTGTCTGTTATGTATGTATCAGTTTCATATAAGGCTACGTTCACACTGCGTCGTGTCTAGATCGCTATCGGATCGGTTTTATTCCGATCCGGTTCAGTCGCATCAGTATTTAATACGCGCGTTCACGCGTGCATTCGGTTTTTGTCTGTCTTAAAACCGAATGCACGTGTGAACGTAGAGTAAAGTCGTGGTATAATAGTTTCCAGTGCCTTTGTTGTATTCCCATGTAGAAAATAACTTAGATCTCTTATCTAGAATGACAGAAAAAATCAATCGCCGCATGCCAACACTCCGCTTGGAAGAAATCGGACCTCAAGCCGGCCTCCGCGCGGACGCACTGGAGGGCCTCACACCCGCGCTGCTGTTCGTCAACGCACTCTGCAAAGTGTTCGCTCTGGACCAGCAGTTGGAAGATGAGGTATGCCTCCCCTGATTTATGCATACATAAAAGTAATATTTAAAGTTTTGTCTGTGATTTTGAAATTATTTTACTTCCTTCTTTCTAATTAGCCGATTGTGATGTATTCAATAAAACACGGAAGATCGCAGAAAAGTTTAATGTGCAGAGAGCGCGCCGGTTACAATATTAATTTGTAAACTACCGATTATATCTCATTCATGTGCCTTCCCTTCCCCTTATCGATCCTCTTTCCTGAAAATATCTCATCCACAACTTATTATATATATGAAGTTTATGACGTCGAATTGTTTTTTACTAATTGTATATGATACCTTATATCTATGTTATACGATGTTTACAGCAAAATCGCAATTTAAAACGTTTTTGTCTGTCTTTCTGTTTGTTACTGGTAATCACCAAAACAGCTGGACCGATTTGGACGGGACTTTTACTGATACATAGCTGATTTTACAAGAAATAATGTAGGCTACTTTGCTTTGGCAAATAATTAGGGTTCCGCACAAAAAACAAATACATTCAAAATTACACAGAATCACTGAATTCACGTGGGCAAAGCACACGGCTAGTTTTATTAAATAAAAAAATATCATCTGACGCCTCGCTTTGCTTGGTGTATCTATATTATATACAGATAAAATAATTGAATTCTCTTTACTATAATTATTATTAGTAATCCCAGCTATTTCTTTTTACATCAGACGCCAAAGTCCCATGAAAATGACAAAAATTTTTGAAATAAATTCTCTTATATGTATAGTACACCTCATCGGTTTAGCCACAGCCTAATTTGCTAATTTAAAATACTTCTTTTAGGTAACCCTTCTTCGACGCAACTTGCTCCGTCTTATCGGCGTGGGCGAGTTCAGCAGTGCGGCTGACTGGCGCGAGCCGTGCGCCTCGTGCGTGCTGGGGGAGGTCATCTGCAAGGTGTGCAACCACTGCCGAGACCTCGACCTGTGCCGGGACGCGCACCGGCGACACGGCGACCCGTACGTATTTGGCAGCAGTAGCCTAAACAGCGGGCGGCATTAGTCGATCGCGCGGTTAAGCGGTTCTTATCGCGGCCGGGTGTTTGATGGGTGACCCGTGTTTACATTTCGCCCATTTGTGCAAAGTAATTTAATTTTTGAAGAAACATTGATTCCTGCGAATTAATGCCCAATTCTATCGATTAAATTTGTTCTATTCAGATATGCTCGCTCGCGTCTAATTTCGATGGGGCATGCGGGGGCATACAGTGCCCCCTAAGGAAATTTCGAAAAATTAATGGATAAGTAGACCTGTCCCTTACCTGAACCAAACCCTATCCACTCGCTTGAAGTTTTGTTTTTTTTTTCATATATAAAAACAGTGGTAAAAATGGGGAGGATACAAAAAATAATGGACTTACAAAATCCGAGAATTAGCATGCCCCCAAAGAAAGAATTGATAAAAAAGGCCTGCATATACTTAATAATACTGCATATAAAATAATAGTGCTGGACCAATTCTTACAATTTATAATACAAAATCATTTACTACGTAGTATAAGAATAAAACAATTAAGATTGAAATGTTTTCAGACCTGTATGTTTGTGCCCTACGTGTGGCACCGCATATGAAAACCAAGAGTTAGAATGGAGACTGATAGAAACCATAAACAGACGAGCTATGACTTACACGTTGCAGGATCTTGTCTGCACTCGATGTCACCAGGTCGGTTTAGCTACATTGCAATGTAACCTATAACACCTTCTATGGCGTAATATTATGAATCTAGCATTTTAAGTGATTAAAATGTTCTCTTTTTTAGTTGTGTTTGTTATTATCAGGTTCTTATGAAAAAATAAATAAAACATTGCACAGAAATTAAGAAAATTAAAGAATACTTAAAACCACTATATTAAATTATATTTTCTAATATAACTGAACTTTTGACAATAGGCATGACAAAGTTTCAAAAATAGGTTGATAATGTTCTCAAGTATCTGCGATAGCCAATACTTTAATATTTCTACATTTTTATAGCTAAAAAAAATTATAAATAAATGGATTAAAATTCACTCCAAAACACTCCTAATTTGTCATGACGTCACTTTATGTTAACAGGACGTTCCACTAAGCGTCACCTCGACGTTTTCGCCGCGACAGTAATGATCGCAGTCGTCAAATGTCAAATGTGAATGAGCACTTTAAAACTTTGCGATCGCTTATTTGGAACGCGCTTATAATATACGGTAACGTCATACGCTCTGCTGGGTGTTATAATTGTCATGGCGGATTGTTGTGTTTTGTAGTTTCCTTTATTGTTAATACCTATTACTCTCCGCTCACAATATAGAAATAAATACGTTTGTCAAGCTTTATGCATCCTATTTCGTGCGCAGACAGACTTAACAGATAAGTTTCTGTTAGATTTACTAATTGTCATAACAGTGTTGTCCCTAAATTTATTTCTCCATATATTTTACACAGGTAAAACGAGAGAATTTGTCTACCGTGTGTGATTGTGCTGGAGAATTTGCAACATTAATGTCCCTAAAGGAAGTCCAAACGCAGCTGGCTACGTTTAAGACAATCGCTGAATATTACAAGATGCCTTTACTGTTAGAACTTATAGAATTTAATATTAATAATATGTGATATGAAATAATGTAGTAATAAAACAATTTTTTAAAAGATATTTTATTTATTTTAATATGAATACATACAATTTAACTAAAATTTGAAAAGTTTATTTTACCTTTTCAAAATTATCTTCTAATAACATGTTTATTTTTACTTTTATATTATCACTAGCGGACCTGAAAGACGTTATCCTGCCCGAACGTTGGCTTACTTATACTATTGAATATCAAAACATAGCGCCATCTATTGGTCGCTTACCGCACCGACAGCTTGCCGGCCTTCTGCTCTGCCACCGCATTTCAAATCTCTCATACCCTCTAAAATATTAATTTTAATGGCATGTTTTAAAGGGCAATTTTGATCTTTATAAAATTTACATTGAATCTAGCGTATTCAAATGGATAATGATTAATACAATATTCTTTAAAATAGTTCTTTTTTTTGTAATATGTAAAAGGAATATTTACTTGTATGATAGGTTGTACTTATGGGATAGACACATACCATCGCTGAGTTTCTTATAGGTCTTTTTCACATACATATTTTCGTAGTTAAATATCCCGTAAGGTTTAACCAGCCCACGAAATCTAAGCGCACAGAAATACGTACATTGCCACATCACCCTACCAATCTCGGAAATTTTCGTATTTCGTCTATAATATACATGTACAGATATGAACCTTCTCCTTGGATCGTTCTTTTCATAGAAAAAAGAGAAAACTGCATTAAAATTTTTTTGGAGTGTATTCAAAATAGTGACCATAAACTTTTAACAGCTTTCTCAATAGTGGTTGTTATTAACTCCATAAAATTAATAAAAAAATTGGCAATATATAAGTTCCTTTTTTGTATATACATACTTATATTAATTAAAAAAAGATTACATATTAATTATTGTTTCATCAAAGTTTGCAGATTAATCAATATTATTTACTTAATAAGGCTGTCTTGTTACTTTTGTTTCTCGAACTATCAACAAAGTAAACAAATATAATGTTACATGTACTTTATTTAACAATTACATTACATAATTAACATTACAGCATTACATAAGAACAAAAGGCAAATTAAAATTAAATATAACATTGGGAAGAATGTTACAGAGTACTTCTTTCATCGTTTGGAGTTTGCCCTAACCCTTTGGCAACTTCACTAATGCATAACCATTGCCCATCAGCATTTTCTCTCCATAAGCTTACTTTATTATCTCCCCCTGATACTGCTAATATATTACCTGTCAAGGACCAGCTGACACTCCATACAACATCATCAAATGTGTTAAGAATTGTTGATGTCCATGAAATATTATCGTCACTAGACCATATTACTACCCTTTTATCTTGAGAACAGCTGGCTATCATGGAACGCTGTAAACCTAAAGAAGGAGCCCATGCCACATCTCGAACCCAATCCATGTGCATGTCTAGACGCTTTTCTTCAATCCATTGGTCACCTTGTTCTCTCCAGATCTATAATTATGAATAAAGAATAGTTAATAAATAAAATAGTATTATAGGATTATTATTCATATTTTAACCTTTTAAGTGTATAGACCTCAGAAAATAGTCATAAAACAAATGACTAACCTTTATTAGGTTATCACATCCTCCTGATACTATCCTTTTAGACGCTTCTTTATTCGTTAGGGGGTCTGAATTCAAATCTGCTGATATGGCCGGACACCAACTGACTGAGTTAACTCCAATAGCATGTGCACCAGGTATTTTCTTCACATCCCAGTTAGCACCATCATGATTATATGTTATGATGGAGATAGAGCCGTCGGAACTGCAGCAGGCTAAGATCAAACCATATTCTGCTGGTGCCCACGCAACAGCATTCACAGAACTTTCGTGGCCAGAATACTCGTACATTTTTGTCCATTCGCCCGATTCTTTCCATATGATAACTTTTCTATCGTACGAGCAGGACGCTAATAAGTTACCAAACTTAGGATGTGCCCAAGCTACTTGCCACACTGGGCCAAAGTGTCCTTTTAAGTCTGCAGCAAGAGTTTGAGTACCGCTTTTGATATCGTAAATTTTCACAGAATTATCAGAAGAACATGTTGCTAATCTTAACCCATAATAATCCAGTTCAGCATCGTGTATCATGTCCTCGTGTCCTGTGTCAATAGTATTTAGTACACTTATCATTTTTAATAATTCTTCAATAATTCAAAATATTACTGAAATCTGAACCCGTATTAGCCGCCAATGACTTTTCTCTGCAGTCATGTCAACAAAGTTGACGTGGAAGTGTGGTTTACAGATTATAACATCCGTCACAGACTCACGAAACACATAGGTATGATATATTATATAATATATATATAGATTTACGAGTATTGCTAAAAAAATTAAACTTTCAAATCATACTTTAACCACTTCATGCCATTTAGTGGTCGTTCGGATTTTATTGGATATTTATCCTAAGTCATAAAATCATAAAATTCTGTTTTTTTTTTTAAATAGTAATATATACACGTTACTTCAACTGGTATAAAAATTCATCAATAGGGATACTAATTACTAAATAATTCCTAATTAGTATCCCTAACAAATGTTTTTTGTACAATTCAGAAAATGTAATAAGTTCTCAAAAAATATTTATAAATTTAATAATAGAATCCGCGTGATTTCAAAATCACTCGATTGTTTGTCAAATAATAAATGCCAACGTCAAAAAAGTTCAGCTTAGCTTCAGAATTCTCGTAAAGCTGAAAATATTGATGAGCTAATTTTTAAATTATGAAAGTTTGTATGTGTATAAGATTTTGAAAATGAATAAAAAGGAAGGAGGACTATTTTACAATTTAGAGACTCTTCTACAACAGGATTATCGTGGAGTAAATGTGAGTGAAAAATCGACCAATTCATACAAATAACTTTGTATTAACTTTATTTACTTTCAGATCGCCGTATATGCCCTCGCAACGGCAGGATTGGCTATATCAATACATAAGATCCGTCCGGTAAATATTATGAACTTTTATAAAGGCATTATATAACTTTATTTTTTTTAATAATTCAAAATATATTTTCCAGGTAAGCAAGTTTTCCAAAGCCAGTAAAATACCTGATCATTTTATACAAAGACATGAGCCTCTGAAGGGAGTTTTTGTAGGTGTTCAACATTCTCCTGTACGTCTTTTGATTAATCACAAGGCGCCAATATATCTACCATTTTGGCATTCCAGTAAACCACCATTGCCAGTCAAGGTAACTTTGATGAAAACAATTATATAAATTTGTATATATACATAATATTTATAATAAAGTAAAAGAAGTATTTTAATCAAATATAATATTTTCTTTGTCATTAAAATATTCATCATAAAAATGTTCTGATCCTGTGACAGGCCACATATATATGCATTATGATAAAAGTTCTATTGATTAATTTATATAATTTTGTGGTAGAATATATATATTTACTATTATACTATCAAAGATTGTAATAAGAATAAATTTATGAATTATTAGTACCTTTTATTTTGGAAAATGTTGATTGAAAATTGGTTATATAAAAACTTTTTTTTTAGATAGGCCTTAATCTATTTGTAATAATTTTGATATAAATTTTCTATGCTTAGTGGTATCAAAAATGTTGGCTTATTACAATTTACTTATCACCAAACTATGTTAAGATTAAGATTATGTTAATAAAAAATATAGCAACAAGTCTAATTTAGACCTTTATTAAGAATTTAACTGATAATACTTCAGTGTCAAAGCGAAATGTGCATTGAGACACAGCAGAAAGTCTCTGTAGTGCTATACTTTGATGGTGTTTTCGGGTTGCAGCAGTGCATCAATTTTCCCTCATATTAATTTACATAGCAAAGTAATTTAGTTTTTTATCACAGTGAATTTAATTTTTATAATATTTAAGTTGCAATTTTTTTGAAGTACATAAAATTTTGTAGGTCTTCCAATTAGATGTTATATGTAATGCGAAATTTGTATATGCACTAATTATTCAATTATTTTTATATATGACTAGCTGTAACCTGCGACTTCGCTAATTCTTTTTCTAGAAGTAAAGTAGCCTATGTTATTCATTGATACATAAGCTACCTGCTAGTGAAAGTCCAGATGAAATTGTTCTTGCCATTTTAGAGATTCCCTGGAACAAACAGACAAACAAAATTTTAATTCAGTTTTTGTTACAAGTACATATTACAAATGGACGGATAAGTAAATTACAAATGGACCGCCTCAAATTTAATTTATATGCATTTTTATTTATGATAATGTAACTTTACATAATTCAAGTATTTTGTTTTATTTATTTGAAATATTCTTATTGAATTAAATTTTCAGCTATGGGGTGTTGAAATAGCGAGTGGTAATGCTGTCAACTGGTTGGACTGTGTGGCTAAAGGAAAGAAAGTAACTTTTAAACCAATTAGTAAAGATAAAGATGACCTAACTTCAACTGTTATTTTGCATTTACCCAA
>JANCMC010011290.1:0-11293 GCA_024363005.1 Charaxes varanes | reverse complement strand
TTGCAACTATTGTCTCTCTCAGAAGGTGGAAGAACTTGCTGCCAATCAAAACAAAAATCTCCATAGCCAATTTTCCTCTTATCCCAATATTGGATTGCGCTGGTACCTGCTGTAGCGATCAAACTGAGAAACAACTTAATAAGAAAGAAAGTCTGCAGAATATGTGTATTAGACTTATCTTCGATCTTCGTAAATATGAACACCTATCGCAGTACCGAACTTTACTTCAGTGGCTTCGAATTAGATTACAGAGTAATTTTCATATCCTTACTCTTTTTTATCGCATTTTATAACTTACGCATCTTTCTATATCAAGAAACTTTTCCGTTTTCTTGGTTCCACTACACAACGCTCTCGCTTTGCCACCATTCTTCAACTTCTCTATACTCGCACTCAGACTTACAGCAGCTCCTTCACTGTCACTTCTATTAGAGTATGGAACTCGCTTTCCTCGGACATTCGACAATCTCCCTCTTTACCGATTTTCAAGACTCGACTAAACTGTCTAACTGTTATTAGTTCGTAGCCTCGTAGTTAATTTTCTAGGTTAATACTACCCTATATGTATATTTGTATTTATTTGTATTGTAGAACTGTTTACATTTTGCACCACCTCGATTTTTATTTCCAAAATGCTGTCTTGCTTGAGTTGTCTATGAGAGATCACTTTAAGCGATAAGACCGCCTTTGCGCATCCATGAGGACTTTTCCAATTTCATTTATAATGATGTTTTATGCGAATTAATTTAACTTAGAATGTTTTAATTAAACGTACTAATTAAAAGTTTCTTTACTTTTGAAATCTCGGAAAAACGTATATAAGAGACAATTTTTGTACATGTTGTCTACAATTTATGTGGACCAATATTATGAGCTCGCCACTTTATACGCGTTTATTCGATTTTGTAAACTTTGTCAATTTTTTTTTTGGTGACCATAATTCATCATTTTTATAAAAGATTCTCTGTGTAGATAATTATGTAATCTACAATTCTTACCCGTACGACTTTGAGATAAAACACGCCGTTTTGCTGAAAATCGCGAAAACGGATTTTTGTGACCTCAAATAACTTTTTTTCCAGAGCTCGTATCAATGATGACTTTTTTAGGTTACTTTTATAATTATGTTTTCAAAAATTCTACCAATTTTAAACTGTATGCGAATTGAACTGTCTAAATTGACTGCGCTATATTTATTACAACGACATCTATTTGTCAATTTAATCATTTACAAAATACATTGTTATTTTGTCATGGTTGTCATGACTGGTCTTTGACACCATCCAATAATAAACCGTACACATGTATATATATATATATAAAAGTATATTTTACAAAAATATTATATATATATACTACTCTATATAAACTATAATTTTGCCGAATTTCATAATCGTCCGTTGGCGCTTTTTTTGTAAACTTATAGCGAAAGTTTTTGCTTTGCGTAATTAATATATAAATAAATAAGTTTAACTTTTGCTTAAAACTAGCTGTTACACGCGACTTCGTCCGCGTAAAGTTATGCGTTATTATTTAAAATTTTAGTAGATTTAATTTGTTTGTGCGTTATCTTAATTATTGTGCCATAAATAAGGTTGCCTATGTTATTTTTTATTCTATCAGCTATATGCCTCTAAAAGTTCCATCATAATTAGTATTGCTATTTCGAAAAACAGCTTATCTGTAAACCCTGTAGCAAAATCCGTTCTCAGCGGAGGGCTTAGCACGAACATTTCGAACCGTTGGAGTCGAAGATTCTACTTCGAAAATATTCGTGCTGGGCCCACATCGGACCCTCTTAGTGTCAACAGGGGTTGCATCAGCATTGATTAAAAGCGTTCGAAATGTTCCTGATAAGGCCTCTGATGTGTCTATACATATCTTTATATGTTTTCAAACAACGTATTCATATACATAGCTTGCATAACATATACCTTGCATTATGTCTTCAAGCTGGGGCAAATCAATAAATTTTAACCCAGTTACGTGTTTATCGCAGATATAAATATAGTATATATGTACACAAAACCATCGGCTCTCATTGTTCATCTCTAATTTGCATCCATTAACGAGAGCGTTCAGCCAATTTTCCATTTCCTATCACTAACAAATCGAGTCTAGACTTAGAGAGTCTTCACACTGATCAGCGTTTAGTGGGCTGTTCCGATTTGAAATATCTATGCAGTCCAGGCGATGTTAAACCTCCCATAGTGACTTTAATGTTATTAGTTTTTAGGGAGATTAGGGAGATAGAGATAGGGAGAGAAGAGATTTAATGTTATTAGGGAGCCTCAATAGCTCAACGGTTTAAGGTATGGACTGAAACCCGCAAAGTACCCGATTCAAACCCCACCGCCGTTGGGGTATTGTCACACCCACTAATAATACAAGCTTTTGATTTAAGCTTAGTAGAAGGGGAAAAAGGGAATATTAGTAATACCTAAAAAGTATTCCTAATATTCTTTAAATAAAAATGTTATTAGGGTAAATATTACAGATATTTTTAAAGTTGTTATTTTTTTGTATCCTACAATTTGCCATATCCTATTTTCAACTGTTCTTTCTTACGTCCAAACACCTGCAAGCAGGTTAACTCGATGGGCACCTCGTATATGGCATTAGTAAAAAAACTAAAGACTGAGTTGAGGAAAGGGAGACGATTGGGCTCTTATTGAGTGAACGTGGTCACTCAATAAAAGTGGCCAGACCAAGAAAGTGGTTTATCCGTGATCAAATGAAAGTAATACCGTACCAAAGCCATTACTTGATAATAATATTCGCGTAGTATTGTGCTCCAACTGGTGAGTGGAGTTAGGGGACATTTAGATCCCTAAATATTATCGGTACGCAAACATCGAACGTAGTTTCTTATCAGAAACAGTATTAGAGTTATCCATAGATTACTAAAATAACAACTTTATATAGGAATACCTTTAAGATTATAAAAATATGAATATAAATAATAATATAAATATATAGGGACTATATGATACACGGACGTCTATTCCTAAGGATGACAAGTTAATGCCTGTGTTACAGGTAACAAACAATTTATACACATTATTTGTCGAAATATATAAAAATATACATATAGATAATAAACCCAGAGTTGAGGCGGGAATCGAACCCACAACCCCCGGAGCAGAAGACAATCACTGCCACTGCGCCAAGGGTCATTCAAGTTTATAAAACGCCGCTGTTCCTCGTTCCATGTGAAGCAGCCATTATATATAAAACACTCCAGCGTCTCGAGTACAATTGTATACGATTTGACATAACGCGCGTTAGGCACTTAGGAAAGATTATAAAACACCGCGGTTCCTCGTTCGATGTGAAACAGCCTTTATGTATAAAACACTCCAGCGTCTCGAGTGCAATTGTATACGATTTGGCATAACGCGCGTTAGGCAATTAGGGAAGATTATAAAACGCCGCGGTTCCTCGTTCGATGTGAAACAGTCTTTATATATAAAACACTCCAGCGTCTCGAGTACAATTGTATACGATTTGACATAACGCGCGTTAGGCAATTAGGGAAGATTATAAAACGCCGCGGTTCCTCGTTCGATGTGAAACAGCCTTTATGTATAAAACACTCCAGCGTCTCGAGTACAATTGTATACGATTTGACATAACGCGCGTTAGGCAATTAGGGAAGATTATAAAACGCCGCGGTTCCTCGTTCGATGTGAAACAGCCTTTATGTATAAAACACTCCAGCGTCTCGAGTGCAATTGTACACGATTTGGCATAACGCGCGTTACGCAAATAGGTAAGAGCTATAAAATCGGCCTCTCTAATAGCACTGATTCGATTCCAAACACTTGTGTCGGATCGATAAAAAATAATTCTAAACTTATCGATGGCTACAACACTATCAAAACTATATAGTTTCTAATCATATGATCAGTTCTTCAATAATTTCTAAGAGTCATTTCTCAAAGCTCGGCTACGCATCTGCGATTCTCCTAGTAGAGAAGTTGTCTATAAGCGTCAGTAGACAGATGAACCGCTTGCCCGTTTGCCCCTTGTTATGTACGAAAAGTAAATAGCACCATCACTATAGCATATTTAATAGCCGCTACACACGTTTCGATAAATCGTTGCGAAAAAACTATACAGTTTAAACGGCACAGTTTTATCGATACGTGTGTATAAAAATCATTGTCGATTAAACTGCACTATTTTTTCGCAACGATTTAACTGTAAAGTTTTTTTCGCAACGATTTATAGAAACGTGTAGCTGTTATTATATGGAGTAGGTACCTATTGCGATTTTTCCCTTATACCATTGTAAATTTGCGCTTTGTTAAAAGTGTTATAATCTGTGTATGTATATTATGTATATAAAAGCGAAAGGTCAGCTATCACGTAATCTCGAAAACCGCGGGGCGTACTAAGATTAAATTTGGCATAAAGATACTTCATAGTTAGTAGACATCCGATAAGAAAGGATTCTTCAATAGGTCCAAATAAGAGAGGTCTAAGGGTTGTGCCAAGATTATTATTCCCGGAACAAAGTCCCGCGAAAATAAACTTATTTTGGGTCGCCAAAGTATTTTAGATAGTTCGAGTTTAAAGCCGCAGTGGTTTAAATGTAGATAGACAGGCTTAAATCCGCGAGATTAATTGAAAATTTAAATTTAAATTCATAGTTCAGAAAATGTCTTATTCAAATAGCCATTTACAAGCTCTTTTGAAACGCAAAACGTTTTGAAAGCTACCACTGATTAGGACATTTGAGCAACTAAGAAAAATAAGCAAGAAAAATAAGCCTGCGTTATATAACCACTCAAATAAAATCAGATCGAAATATGTTTTATTGTAATAGACTTACAAGCTCTTATTTTAAATAGTGAAATAATTTAAAAGCTACCACTGATTCGGAAAAGTCGAGCCACGACAAGATTTTGCAAGAAATTCTTAACACGTGCTTTTAAAAAAAGTTTGACTAGAATGTAAGACATCTCGTAAAGGCCGAATTACTTTTTAATATCAAATTTTAAAGTAATTCTGCCAGGAGCTTCATACGCCCGTTATAGTTTAACCACTACTTAACACTTAAAGAGACATCGTACGATCATTTTTGTGGATTTTGTTATCTTGTATTAATTTGTTTGCTTAAAATTAAGTTGTTAATATTGAATGATATGTGAAGAATTAACCTTTGGTACCATCTTACGAAAATTGTGCGGACGAAGGAATATAATCTTTGGCACAATTATACTTTATATATAGAGGACGGTGTACGAATGCTAATATTTTTTATAAAATACAACCTCACGTACACCAATGTGAATCGATTTATACATACATGTATAAGATTGTGTTAAACCGTAGTCATGACGACTGTATGTATATTCATTGTCAAATATAGCAATGTCGACGATACAAAGATTTTTTTTAAAATATAGCTTTTAATATGCAGAAAGTACGCAAATTTAAATATTTTTGCCCGAAAAAAAGCCGGTGATCTCTAGTTTACAACTCAGTCATTTTTTTTCGCATACCGCATTTCGCATTTCGCATACTCTGACAGATGTTTCGCCCCAAACAAGAATTTTACGGTTCTTCGAGCTTGGAAGCTCGGAACTATGATTGATTTTCGATATTCGTTACGATAATTTTAGTAAGCTATCAAGATGATCTATTTCTTGCGCGTAACATATGAAAAACTTTAATCTTCTAAAAATAAATTTACACAATTATCTTAACACACACATGGCGGACGAAACCGCGGGGTACAGCTTGCGCGGCGGAAACTTGCGTATTTTAATCTATTTGTGGCCCCTGTTTTACCCGTTTGTTGAAACGGGTATTTTCATTTAAGTTTTTGTACGGAAATAACATTGACTTTTTTACCTTGAATTTTTTCCTCGGTAGAACCATTTTTTCTTATAGAGGATTATGTATATTTTGATAATATTTATAGGCAACAACAAGCGTGTTAATTAGACTGGTAGGAATGTGCCCACCGCTAAACACAACCAGCCGCTGTCTCAAACGACGCTGCTGCGCAACGCAAGTGGATTTTAGTATGGCGAGTTAAAAGATCCACGTCAGACGAATACTCAAATTCAATGCTTCCGTGTTCATTACTCGCTTATAATATTATTTTTTAATAAACGTTATTGAAACAATTAATAAAACAAATAATTTGAGTGTATTTTGAAAATACAAACTGAAATTATAGCACGAAGGAGAACAATTACACGTAGAGTAAGCGAACGAATATACGGTTGGGTTAGGGTTTAATAATAAATACAAAACGATGTTATTATGAAGTCCTGTATATAGTTAAAAGAGATACCACATCTAACGGTTCCGCGCTGCGTCTTGTCAATGCACAGCCTAAAATTCTTATCTTAGTGTTTCCTGGGGAATCTCCTTATTTCTGGGACCAAGATTCCGAAGCCAGTTTGGGTCCGCTCTATCATAGTAAATCTATCTGTTATATATTTTGAAATGTTTGTATTTTTTTATTTTATTAATACTCAAAAATGTATTTTATAATAGGAATTTTAAATAATGGCAGGGGATATAGGCTATTATCTTTTATTAAGTATTCTCGTTAACCTCTTTAACACAGCCAAAATTGTCTACATAGGAATAGACGACCACGTGTTTAATAATCCTATGTAAATAAATAAAATTCTTTTTTTTAATTGTCAATTTATACTCCACAGGCTAAGAGCCCGTGCCATTGTTACTTTATTTTCTTCTTTTTGACTATTTGAGTATCTTCTTCGTTGCATTATTCTTCTACAGTTCTAGTTTCTTACCTATTTTATTTTACACTACAAAAAGTTTACAAACAGCGTGGCCGAATCGTTTGCGTGGTCGGGTTATTTCTTGGATATCCTAGCAATTTTCATTTTTTATCGCCCAGAGCCATTTTAAATTTCCCTTTGTCGTAAAAATAAAACTTCACCCTCTGGCAAAAAGGAAAGCAAACTTTGAGATGGAAATTGCCTTTGTAAGGTTATCATTTGGTGGTGATAAAATGTTCTGTAATTGGACGGACCGAAATCTTTTTTTTAATGTTTTGTTTTGCTTTAAGTGTTTTAATCTAAGTATTTTAATATTCATTTGATTGTAGACTAGTACAAAGCAGTGAAAGGAGTTGAATTGCCTGTTGGTGTCTTATATTCCCATTTGCCTTTCTACTAAGCTTAAACTTTTAGCTGCCGCTACATAACGAGATGACAATGATGGGGAGTGGAAAGATAAAATATAGCAAACTAGATGGCGCTGTACTTACGGGTCGACGGACGCGGTACAAACGCTGTCGCGTACCATACAAGATCCAAATTACGCTAGCGAAGTTTCTACGTACGATCACTATATATAGACCTCTCGACTAACAACACAGACTATTCCCTCTACAGTTGAGTTATTGAGGCTCTAAAAACTGAAAAATCTTGCCTTTTTGGAATGGAAAAACTTGGAATGATTGAAAATCTCATATCTTCATAAGCTTAAATAATGCAAGCAAAAGAAACCATTGGATTTCTTTGGACCGTGAAAAATGTGGTGCTGGGTTGTTAAGGGGTTTGGGTGCTGATTGCGACAATAACCCAGTAACATCGCAGCTCGAACCTCGTATCTTACGGATTACAGGCCATCCCTTCTACCATTTAGCTTTTGAATAGAATCAAGAAATTAAAAGAAGCCCAATGTATATCGGGGATAAAGGAATTTCATTTCTCGAACCTTCGCAACTGAGAGTACTTTTGAGTATAATACTCGTTTGAAAAACCTAACGACTGTAGCATCTCTCTAACCTTTAGAGAGTCCGCACTTGGAATTAACTTTCTAGAGGCGGCATGAAGACCATGGTGAAGGCCTAGTCGCAAGTAAGAGCTGTTTGGATGTATGGATGTTTGTATTTATAAAGGAGGGTGCATGTATGTGTTTGTATCTATGTAAGTGTCGTGTAAATATACGAATCAACTAAAAACAGAGCTGTGTTTGTTTGCATGTACGTTTGTATTTATAAATGATTATGTATTACACATACATAATATGTATCTATGTATGCATGGTTGTGTAGTGTCTATAATGCAAATTTTAACTAAAATTTTAATGCGAATAAATATTTTCTTTTTTGTTGATATTTCGCATTAACGTATATTGAAAAATTTATCCAATTGATCGGTATTTGTCAGAAAAACATATTGGTGAACACCATAAAAAATAGGCTATGATAGATATATCTGTGCGTGTATCTGTTCTTAAATCTGAAGAATTTGTATGTTTGCTTGAATGAGCTTGTGTCAGGGACTACTGGTCCAATTTTGAAAATTCTTTCAGTGTTAGATAGCCCATTTATCGAGGAAGGCTATATATCATCACGTTAAAACTTTACACCTAATTTTACGCGGACAAAGTCGCGGATAACAACTAGTAATTAATAAAAGTACTATTTGTAACGTGGAAATTAAATTCTGTTACTAATTGCATTATACATACGATACATGTATAACGAAAATGTAATTTAAAATATTGCTGCCTGTTTGACGAGGGCCATGATGCCCCTGCTGAATCACTTTAGCGTTGACGATATCTAACCATTTGTTGCGGTCATTAGCTGTATGGTGGGCGTTATGAAGTCCAGCGCCCCAAGTGGTGCGTATTGGTCTCACCGTCGTGAGATTTCGTGATAGATTTCCAGGCTCGGCGCTAACGCAAATTAACCTCAAATACTTAAATATCCTTTGATACAGATTAATAAAAATTAAACATTATTCGGAACATCAATAACTCAACGTCATATGGACTGAAATCCGCAAAGTACCAGGTCAAACTCCACCGCCGTTGGGGTATTGTCGCATCTACTCCTAATACAAGCTTTTAATTCAAGCTTAGTAGGAAGGGAAAAGGGAATATTAGACATACCTAAAAATTATTCCTAATATTATTTAAAAAAAATATATATATATAGCGTAATAATTTATAGTAATTAAATTTTTAATCAGGCCAATAGTTTTTAGGATTCCATCTTACAGAGAAACATGTAAGAAATATGCAATTACTTAAATATCTCGTAACCCCAAATTCACAGAAGAGAGTTACAAACATGTAAATTGAAATAAAATTGTCATTACATAACACATTTGCATATACAATTATACATATATTCAATTATGACATTTACATTATTGTATACAATAATATATTGTACCTTATCTAAGGGTGGGCACTGGCTCTTGAACCCCCCCCCCCTGTGGGGCGTGGGCCCCACTTTGGGAAACACTGGTTTCGAAAGACCTGATCAACTTTGGTGCCTCGATAGTTAAGTTTTAGTAGGCATCCCTACTAGACCATCGTCTGAAATCTACAAGGTTTCTACGCGGTTTAAGCCATAACGTTAGGGTAGACTAGGGTGTAGCAGATAGTAGACATACCTCAAATATATTGCTGATATTCCTCAAAAACCTTATATTTCATTGTCATTAAAATGCCCCGTAATTTCGCCGGCCAGGTTAAGTGACCCCATTAAATTGGAGGCTTGAATTCAATTTGCCTGATAAAGAGGTATTGTCGAATTCCATTGCGATCAAATACAGCATTGGAAAACACATTTCCTGTATTTAGGTGCTGCGTTAAATTCACGCGGTATTTGATGACCCGGAATAGACTAGAACATTCTACAATATCAATGGTTTAGAATGTTTTATATTAGAATTTTATTGGTAAAATAGTGTTCAATGCAAACGCCACGCACATAATTCTCTAAAGTGACTATTTTTATATATTACAAGGGGCAAAGTAAGAGGCGTTTCATCACCTAGGAGGCTACCGACGCTCATGAACATCTGTACCATCTGAAGATTCGCAGCTGCGTTGCTACCTTTTAAAGAGGGATTTAGACCACCGAGAACTCTCACAAACCGAACGAAACGCGCAATACTTTTTCTACGGTACACCGGAACGTCCCCATACACGTTACCGGCGTGCAACCGGACTCAACTGGCAAGACTGGCGCCAGACTAGCTCGCAGATGGCGCGCAGATTTCTCCTTCTTACTTGACATTATATTTTGGACAATTCACATAATATCTCTATAATTTATAGCCTATGTGTTATTCTGATATAAAAACTATATAATTGTAAAGTTTTATTTAAATTCCTTCAGTAGAAAGATCGTCAAACATACATCCATACATCCATGTCCAAACTTTCGCATTTATAATATTAGTAGGTTTCAATTGCATATGACGTTATTATTATATACTTTTCTGCTTTACTTTGAAAAGATAGAATGAAAACTCGAATAGTTCTCCTTAAAAAACGTAATTGAGCCTTTTAATAAAACATTTTGTTATCTGAATACGTCAACACAGCAGTTAATAACCAATGAAAGTATAATGTGTTCATATAGAAAAATATCAATAATGTTGTATGACGTCATTTTGGAAAAATATTTTTCAATATACATAAAGACTTTTCCAGCAGCAGTGTAAATTATATTCAAGTCCACGGTGAAACGCGTTTTGTTGTTCATTTTATTCAGAGCAGTTCCCGAAGGAGGCGGTGTGACGTGATTCATTTCCCAGCTGCATTATAAATTTGTATTCGCATTGTTTTCTTTCTTTTGGTGGTCAAGATTAGATCAAAACCATAAAGAGTGGTACAAAAGGGGAGAGGTCCTTTAGCTCCCACTGCTGGGTCTATACCCAAGCTAAAGGGCCGTGGAAGAAGAGGATGTTGAAATTAAAATATTTAAATTGGTTTAGACACTCGATTTATGATAATTGATTACAGATTAGATAGTTTTTAATATTTTTTTGGTAATTAAAAACCTACATCTATCTATACCATATATAATGTCTACTGCGGAAAGAAATTCATAGGTTTCCACAGAGCCTTCAGCATTCCTATTTGAAAGGTCTTTCTCTAGAGGTATAGAGACATTTAGTTTGTCACTCCAATTTATGCCAGTTCTTAAAATAGTGGCGACACGGTAATTGTCTGCTTGCGCAGGTTTTTATGGGAATTTTATTGGAATATTGACACGCAAGAAAATTCCAAGAATTACTTTGTCCCACACTCATTGCGTGACATTGAGTCTGTATAAATGTCAGGAATTAAGGGCCTATTACACTTTAAATTATTATAGACTTACAAAACAGGCGTGTAAAGATTATGATCGCATTTGCCTGTTATCCAGGTTGAAAGGTTGAACTCCTGAGAATGTTGTTTTTAGGGTTCCTCCTAAAGATATAGAACGTTAAATTGTGGCGAGAAAATTGTACAGTTTTATCGTAATGAAATCGTTACGATCGAAACG
>JANCMC010011283.1:0-11293 GCA_024363005.1 Charaxes varanes | reverse complement strand
GGAGGAGGCGCGCGGCGCGTCGCCGTCGTTGAGGCGCCGGCCGCCCGCCGCCGCACCGCCGCCCACGCTCTCGCTCTTTGGTAACTTGTTCGCTGAAACGCCCCAAGCAAAATGTTCTTTTCAACCGGTTGTAAAGTTATTAACGAGACAATCACATAAAACGTTATTTAAATACAGGAAAATGGTATTTAATCGTATTTAGATTCTAATGGAGTGTTTTGATGGGAAATTTATGATTACATATTTTACAGAGTTATTTCAGCATACAAACGAAAACTAAGTGGACCACAATCGAAGAGCAGTCATTGGAGATAATTATATCAAAAAAAAATCAAATCCTATTATTAAAAAAATTGAAAATAAAGCATGATAAGAATAGAAAAAACTGGGTTATTATTGGACAACAACGCAAAACTACCCACCGATAGCTAGGAATATGTCGTTGACGTTCATTGCGGTCTTAGCACTAGTCTCCATGAAGAGCAGCCCGTTCTCGTCGGCGTAGGCCTGCGCTTCCTCGAACTCCACCATGCGCTTGGCGGCCAGGTCGCTCTTGTTCCCCGCCAGCGCGATCACGATGGAGGGCGACGCTTGCCGCTGCAGTTCTTTCACCCAATTCTTTGCTCGTCCGAATGTGTCCTGAAACACCAATTACATAAAGCATTATCAAATGCAATAATATTTAAAGCGTTAACAAAGAGGGCCTCGTGGTATTTTCAAGTTATGCTTATATAATTTCTTTAAAATGTTGATTTATAATTAACACTAAACATATATTTGTGTATAACAGGCGGCTGTTATCTATAACACATGCATTAAGTTGTCTACCGTAGGAACACTGACGTCTGTGTGTCGTATAGTCCTCTACATCCATTAAATAAAAATAATATTAATGAATAAGCTATCCAGAACGTATGCTTTGTTTGCTTAAAAAGCCACTGAATACACCTCGGAATAGCGATATCATCCCACATCTCCTGAAACATTGTGCGCATGGTTTTGTGGTTATCTTAGAAAGCGGTCACGTAATCGTTCAAACGCCCGTTTTAATATCCGGCCGTGAGAGCCGGTACAGAGCCACCGAGTGACCGGAACCAAGCATATACTTAGTGCTTTTAAATGTTATTTGATTATACGGATTACAAATAACATAGTATTCGTGATATAATAAAATAAATAAAATAAAAAGCCTTTTATTTCATTCAAAAATATTTTCTAACCAACAAGTTTTTAAATCTATTTTTTATTTTTTCTAATTTGTATGCGTATATAGATGTTTAGACTTGTAATTAATCTTTTCAGCATGAACCCCAGACTGGGTAAAGGCCTTCTCCAAAGATGCCCATATGTTTCTGTCCAGTGCTACTTCAGTCCAGCGTGCTCCAGAACAGACGGCTGTTACCTATGACACAGGCATTAAGTTGTCTACCTTAAGAACAGACGTCCGTGTGTCATATAGTCCAGTATGTATTTAGTTATAGAACACTGGAAGGGATCACGATCTTTAGTAATACGACGCAGAGAGATAGAGAGAGATTACGGAATAGAGAATAAGTTAGAGAATTTTCCACGCGTTCGTGTCCATGCTTGAAGAAACTTTGCGATTCAAGAAACGATTCGTCTATCCTAAACTATTTTGTGTTAAGATAACCTATAAAGTGAAAGTTCACCTGTCATGAAATTTCAAAAACTGCGGGACGTACAAGCATGTAATTTGGCAGAAAGGTAGTTTAGAGTTAGTAGACATCCGCTAAAAACGAATTTTTCGATAGAGCAAGATAAAGTAGGTCTAACTGCTCTCTCAAGTTTAATTTTACGCAGACGAAGTCATGGTACACAGCGAATCTATACTTCTATACTAATATATAAAGCTGAAAAGTTTGTATGATTGTTTACTTAAACGCGAAAATCTCAGGAACTACTGGTCCGATTTGGAAAACTCTTTCAGTGTTAGATAGCCCATTTATCGAGGAAGCCTATATGCTATATATCACGATACTAAAATGGATTCAATACCTAATTTTACTCGGACCAAGTCGCGGGCACAGCTAGTGTTGAATAAAGGGTTTATCTCATTAACGAGACTAACGAACAACGATTGACTTTTATATATATATATACGAATATTCGTATTATTCCTTTATTCCAGTTCCATGCCGGCGTAGAACAAGAGATCTTGTTTTATGGCTGGGAAACTACCAATGCACTAGAGCTCTTCGGATCAGCAGTAGCCATCTTCATCGCAGGAGCACTGTACGAGATCCTGAAGTACTATCGTGACGCGCTTTACGTCAGTGCCACCTCTAACAAAAGAAGCTCAGAAATGAACTTAGCTAAGAATGAATTTCCCGAATCACAAAGACACGCTGCTAGCAACTCAAGGTCAGTTACAATATAGAAAGACGAGAGCACACAATTACAATATTCTTGCAGATTCGATCCTATTTCAATTTTAAAAAATGATCTTTAAGAATGATCTATTTAGAATGAACTATGTAGAATGCACTATGTAGAAAGAACGCGATTCTAAAGATGCACCGACTTTTATAGCATAACTTGCTCATGCGCAGTTGACATATCCGTTACTGCGCAGGCGCGACCGGAAGCTACTCTAACAATATAATAATAATGAGTATCCCGTACTCAAACATATATAAATTTTTGTTGTCCGTCTGAACTTTAAACAAGGAATGTCTGGCTGTGAGTCTGACAATAGACATCCACAGTTGCCAACGGATAGACGGAAATATAGTTGCCATTTATTTGCAGTTACCGACCCTTGATCCTCTTTCCAAATAGCTCTAGGAACCCTACAATTGTTATTTGTGTTACATAGGGCCAAAACAAAATTGTGTTTCTCGAGGGTGTCATTTTGAATTCAGAGCGAAGCGAAGGATTCTAAAATAGAATCCCGAGCGTAGGTTGGGAACAAAATATTGTGGACCCGAGTGACACACAGCCGTCAGAAAACATACAAGCACCTACATACCTTCTGACCTTATTTATAGTCATATAAGGAACAAAGATAGAAGCATAAATGCGGACCAATTAGAAAACAGATCCCGAACAAAACAACAATAGAAAATTATTTTGCCCCCGTTATCCTTCAGTGCCAATTAAACTTTTTCGAACAGATGTGATGAAAAATTATTATTTGGCTGTTGTTTTATGAGACAGAGCAGATGAATTTATCCAGCTCTACGTTAAGAATGAGACATTTCATTTGTATTCTCGTTCTTCTCATCCGTTTGCTTCAATTACTGAAGGTCGTGTCCGTCCACGATACGCCCCAATGGAAAGCTGCACCAGCCGAACTCGAGCTATTCGGTCTTCGGCCTGTTATGCCATGCCATAGCCGAAAGAATGACTGATCCTTATAGTTATGTCCTCCGGTAGATATCTTATTTGATCAGAACAGCGAGTAGTCAGATCTCTTTAAAACCTGTATGTATATATAATAAATTTTATTGTATTTTCCAGATTATCAATGTTCTCATCTGGACATATTGTGCAAACGTTGCTCCACATAGTTCAATCAACGGTTTCCTACCTCCTCATGTTGATCTTCATGACGTACAACGTGTGGCTTTGTATCGCCCTTGTGCTTGGACTCGCACTTGGATACTTCTTAGTCGGGTACAGGAAGAGCACCGTTGGCAACGAAAACGAACATTGTCACTGAAAATATTAGCTAAATCTTTAATACGTGAAGCGAACCTCGGCACAATTATAGTTTATGTAGGGTGCACACCCGAATGTTATAATTTTTATAAAAATGCATTAGTATTAAATTTAAAAAAAATAACCTCACGCACACGAATGCCTAGCGATTTACATACACTTGCATACATTTTACTAAAAGATGGTGTCAAAGTGTAATCATGACAGCCATCATAAAATAACAATGTGTTTTGTTAATTATGATATTAATTAATGAGATTAAATTATCAAATGTCGTTGTACTAAGAATAAAAAGCTGTCAATAAGCTTAATATGGTACGCAAATCTAAAGATTTCTGACCGAAACTTGACCAGCCGGCGATCTTTAGTAATGTTAAATTGTCACACATAAGGAATGACGTTATTAATTAAACTCGATATTTGCTGTAAAAGATCATGTGCGATTACTAAGATATTTTTGTCGCATCTCTGAAACCAGCTGTGCCTTGCGGGATTTTAGAAAAGTGTACTCCTTTTTAAGTTGTATACTTTAAACTGCCTTAAAGAAGAAGAAAAGAGTATTCTCATATCAAATGCCAGCAATGAGTTTGCAACTGTTGATACGTAAAAAAAAGCTTTATATTTTTACGGGAGACAAGCTATGTATACAGTATTTTAAATATTTCATATTTTTTACTCTATACATTTATAAAATGTTTAAGAGCAACAACAAATTCTTCTTCAAACTAACAAACAATTTTTCTTCAGTGAACCAATTTTATGAGATCAGAGAGCGTCTGATAGTAAATATACACTTATAAATAATAATATGGGAGTGATTGCTCAAACATGGACATAGATTAATATTCCGTACTGATTAATAATTGTTTAGTTGTATATTACTGTAAATAAAATCGTCTTGAATAATTATATCAATTTAAGTTTTGTAGCATTTTATATGTTTAGGAAGCAAAAATATAAAATATGATTTAGAGAATATTTTGTATTATTTCCTTAACCTTTACCTCATTACCTTTTGTATTACACACATTAGAGCAGTTTCATAGGGCCTAAAAGAGCGAGCAAGACGTCCGATGAAAGTAATTTATGATCATACCATATTATTGCAAGTTTGTAACAGCCAAGATATAGATTCAAATAAAAAAATAATTTAAAAACGTAATGTAATTATAATACATGATTATATATGTATATAAACAGTTTCAAAGTTTCTTTTAAACGGCCAAATCATGTTTCTAAACGCAGCTCACGTCATGTCATGATTGTTATGTCACTGACATAATGTCAGTGAAGTAAAATGTGACGGTAGATTCATGTTTTGTCTTTTGTATTACTTGTTGAATTTATTACTTAAATCTTCTAATAACTAATCAAATATTTGTTTTAAAGGTGCTTTGTGAAATATGCGATTGTGTTGCGAGTGAATCCTAAGTGCTATTCTCCATTTTTTTTCACCTACGGTCTGCGATCGTACAGGTAACGGTATTTGTTTTTGAGGACGTTGATTCTTCATTCTTGCTTGTATATTTTTCATTCTAATTAGACTATATTGAATAGGAATTACCTGCTTATAGATAGTAGTTAACAGACATCATGTAAGATGGTTTGTAAATCCGTGTTAAGAAAACATATTATCTCTGTCATGATGTTTGCACGTTGTTAGCATATTCATCGCAGGACGTCAAAAAAACCCACACTCTTAACGTAATTGCTTCTTAATATTCCTTATAATTATATGTTTTTATATTGTATACAAGTAACATCTTCTACGATTTCAATAGTTTTGTCAGGCAAATATTTAAAGTAGTACGCTTTTTAGGTAAAAGCTCAGTAAGTTACGTTATTTAATGGAATTTAATGTCATTAGACATATAGCATCAATTTTACAATCTTTTTTTACTCTGCCTGTCCTACATATTGTTTGTATTATAATTTTAAATACATACTTAAGAATATCTGCTATGTATGTATTTAAAATTATAAAACAAACAATATAGTATTAAACTATACTGCTATAAGTAAGATATTTTAAAATTATTTTCATGATTAACAAGCTACAAAAAAGGTATATATGAGGTTATATTATAAAATCACAAGGAATCACTTTAATTGAAATTTAAAATACTCAGTTACACGCTAAATTACTCAGTCAGTAGGCTCATGTAAAACATATCATAAATTTGGTCCCAAAATTTAAACTTTTTACTAGTTAACAGCCCATTTTTGATGTTTTTTCCGAAAATAAGGTAGGCAATTTTGTTGAGTACTAATTTGTTGTCCACCAGGTGAGGATGTACAGGTTGCCAAACCACAGGTATCAAATGAGTTGTCAATGGAGTGGGGTCTCTGAAATGAAATTCCATATTAATCAATCTAATGCACCTGTCTAATCATTCCTTATTTTATATTTTGCACTTCATTTTATTGCATTTCTGATTTAAATCTTAGTATATAGAGATAGCCCATTTATCGAAGAAGGCAAGCTAAAATTGAATCTATTTTTTTTACCTAATTTTATGCGGACAAACTTGCAGGTACAGCTAGTTTTAAAATATTTAGCGTTAAAAACTTACCCAAGTTTAATAAAATTTGTCAAAAGAGTTATTAATTGTTCAGCAATCAGCTCATTTTCTAAATATTCATTTGCAGAAATATATTTGAATGGATCTCCATAGTGTGCTCCAGGAATATTATAATCATCATTGGTAGCTAGTTTTTCTTTGTACAGGAATTTCATCAAAAATACTATATTTTGTTTACTAATAATCAGCGTGGTTCAAGAGGAACCCCAACCTGAGTGGTGGCCTATATTGGATTGAAGAAATCCTGATCCTTCCATGGCTCGATGGGTGGATGATGTGAGGAGATTGGCGGAAGGTGGCTGAATGAGATTAGCAAGAGATTGGTAAGAGTGGCAGAAGCTGTGGGTTATCAAGTGCCAACAAAGAAGATGTTGATGATGATACCATTACAGCATCTAGATATTTAAGCAAAATAACTAATAAAAATTCAACACACACAAAGTCCCAGGACACAGCTTGTTAAAATTAAAGTTCCAGTTCATTTAATTTCCTTGAAAATTGTGTTACATTTATTTACAATACATACTTTTTGGTCAGAATGTGTAAACTTTTTAAAGCTTTGTAAAGTGTTTTCCCAAAGCTAATTATATCTTGGCAGAGATTATACATATATTATACCGTGACGTCGCCCGCGGCGCCCGGGATTATAACAAACGGAATATTGTATAGAGCTTTGTGAATTCTGCAAATTATAAACCTGCAGAGACCGGACGTAGATTCATGTTTTAAAAATATACCAGATGGAGGTCTGTTTCGAATTAGAGAAATAACGTAATTATTACATATATGTTAAGCCGAACTAGTAGAATTATACCAGATTTGGGTAGGCAGGGGAGGGAACACTGGCAGTGAAGGTGAGTGTTAGTAATCACCCCGGTTATAACGATTTTGCACCTAATTAAGTAGGTTGCTTTGCCAAAAGTTTTTCGCTACAGTAACCTTTTTTATACCCTTCTTACCAAGTCAACCGTCATTCATGAAATTTGGTATATATGTAGGTATGTGTAATTTGGTCCAGTTTAAGAGACCGTATAGTTTTTATTTTGATTGAGGGCCCTTTTTTAATTTTATCTTTTTAATTGTAGCTAAACCTTTCAGCAACTTGGCCGGGTCCGCTTTAAAATAGATTATTTACTATATTCGTATATATTACATAAGTAAACGTCTTATGAAGATTTCAACTAAAACGTACTTAAGAATAAAAGTACTTTTATCCAATAATGCTTACAACAATCTTGTTTGTTGAGAATTTATTTACTTTAAATCGTTTATTCTTTGTTAATTTCCCTGGTGACATTCGATAGAGACTTGTTTCAACGTGAAGGAAGTAACTCGGGAATGCGTCTGTTGACTTGTTTGTAAAGAAAGCTTTTAGGAGATATAGAAAGCTTTTGATTTTGGTTGATTTGCTTCAAAACTTCTTCTTCTAGAGTTAAAGAGAGTAAGAATGAGATAATAATAATTTACTTCAGTCTCTCGTTATAGGTTCCACATTACTCAGGATCGTGGTCACGTAAAATCCCGCAACGAACAATCTGACGTCATCTCTTCCGATTTACTATCGCGGAACTCAAATAAACGATAGGAAACGAATATATACGAGTGGGGTATCAAAAGAAAAGGTTTGAGTTGTGTATTACAATATTGGGTATTTGAAGTGGAGTATTGGGTTTTTTTTTATTTTGAATTTAGTGTTATTTCGACGTTAAAAACAGAGACTTCAGTTTTCTGTATTAGTATAATTTAATAAATTGTAGTTTTGTAGAGATCTTTATTGTAACTATGTATTTATACAAATCCTTGAAGTTACCTCCGACGGTAATTTATGATAATTTTTTCTATGATGTATGTATGATTCTCATATAGGTCAGGGTAATCCGGTATAGCTTTTATGATTTACCATTAGCATTTTTCCTTATTTTTTTTTGATTGACAATTAATTTATTACTCCTATCTAGCCCTAGGCTTTTGTTTTATGTTACGACTACAAACTAAACTCGCAACTTCGTCCGTGTATAATTAAATATATTTCGATGATATTCTGTTACACAGTTTAAACTTTTACAGTATCATCGTTGCCGTTTTATAATTGTGCAAATTCGGTTTCTTTAATAAACCTAAAATAATAAATAATTTCAATTTCAAATAAATAAATATATATATCAAGAAGTATCATATTTTCTTAAATCTCTGTAAGAACTCCCTCGAACTTCAAGGGACATTTCAGTGGCAAAAAAAACTTAACTCCAGCCGGTGTCGGAAATGATGTGTAATTAACACCCGACCGACGGTAACCTCCGAATGTCAAACGGTTGTTAGTCAAAAATAGACATACGCATTTGGCTCAGCTGATATTGCTGTCCTTAAATATACACCTTTAAGAGATAGATTCAAATTTAAGTAAGAAAAAGAAGAAAGAACAATTTTTAAAATTTTTCCTTAACCCAAATAAAGAAAGGAAGAACGTGTGTCTGTAACTAATTTGTGTCTTGTGGACATATCTCAAAAACGGTAGACGGGACCTCAATTATTTTAATTGAAATTTCTTATTTATATCAAAAATTCGTGAACGAGAGAACTTAAAAAATCGCATTAATAACTTTATTTTTATTTTTTTTCCACAGCTTGGCAAGCCTCTTCCTTCTTGATCCAACAATCCCCTTGTAACAACAATAACTTTATAATTATTAATAATAGAAGCTTAACACTATGTAATTTTCCTACGTTTACTTAGAGGGAAAATGGGAAGAGGGACAATGCCTTTGTCGAAAATACATAGACAAACTAAATGTACAAAAAAATATTTAAATCGAACTTATGTTAAGTCAAAGAATGCTGTCATGGCATTGATGGTATTGTTGTCGCGTTTCGTTCGGTTTTTGAGTGTTCCTGGTTTCTTAAGCCCCTCCTTAAAGGCCGGCAACACATCTGCAGTCTCCCAGCGGTGCAGTTACCAGATACGGAGCCCTACTATATAAGCGTAATGACAAGTTTTTGGCCATTGTTATTAATATTTCTGTTTCCCCTTCAACTAAGCTTCAAGCTTGTGTCCTAGCTAGATGTGACTACAGTGGACTCTGTGAGCTTTTTAGTAATTTTAATACTCCTATATTACAATTCCTGATCTACATTCACGATGTTGAGGATAAATTTATTATATACGACCGGTTTGTGAGAAAAAGGTTTACGTAAAAAACTTAAATGTTTTCTTGTTAAAATACAAGTCACTCAAATTGTGTTGGTAGGTACCAAAATTCCAGTTATGTAATAAAGAAATTAGTGTTAATAAAAAATATCAAAAAGGTGACTACAGCTTAAATAAGGAAGGCGTGGAACAACTTTCAATTTTCACCGTATATATATATATATTTTATAGCTTCATGCAAATATAATGAAGGCAAATGTGAAATGGCCGTTAAATAACTTACTTTTATTTACTTTGCACTACTCTTACTTTTTCGTACCGCATGCATGGTTTATAAATACGAGTCATGTTATATAATACGCTTACGGTTTTTGCAATCATTCATCATTGAAGCCTGGCTGTGTTCACCGCTGAACGTAAGCGTGAGAATACAGCTATATTCAAGTCGTGTGTCATCTCTTTGTCTCCGTCAAAGATTTCCTAAATAGCAGTTGGCGACACATAAGCCATAACACCTACGAGCGCTTCTCATTCGGTAGTTAATATCTGATTTACCAGTATATATAAAAAGCACCTGTCACTGTTATTAAAAAATATATATTTGTTGCAACAACAAAAACGTCTTTGCTTGGCTTAAATTCAATTATATCGATACCTCCCACGTAAGTTGTTATAACTCCAAATTCCCAGCTTTACATTAGAGCGTTACAAAGAACTAAACTGCAATATCACAGTCACTTCTTAATATATTACTGTATATAATAATATGAAAGTCTTTATTGAATATATAAACTGTATACACAAATGTGTGATATAATGAGGATTTTATTTCAATTTATATCTTTGCAATGCACTAATGTAAAGTTGGGAATTTGGGGTTACAACAATTTACGTGGGAGGTATCGATATGTTGGCAGCCCATTATTTACGATTTACAATCAACAAAACACCCTCAATGGTAAAAACATGTAAAAATTTGATAAATTTTAGGCTTGGATGATTTTTAAAATTTTTTTTTATTATGTAATAATAAAAAATAATAATAAACAGCGTTGTAAAGATTTACTTTCAATATAAAGTAATTACTTATATTTGCGACCAAATGATAATTACAAATTTGGCTAGGCAGGGGAGGGACCACTGGCAGTGAAGGTGAGTGTTAGTGATCACTATAAAGAGCGCGCTCCTAAACGTTTTATAACTGCCACTGTCAAATAGAAAAATAACGGGAATGTCAGGTTATGTTTTCTCATGATAAATAGCAGATTGGAAATAATATCTAGACCTGAAGTAAAGGCTTTAAATGTTGTTTTTTTGTCTTTACAGGTAATTGAGTGATTTCATTATAAATGATATTAGTTATAAGTTTATATGTTTGGTTAATAAAATTTTGTCTTTACAGAAAAACGCAATTTTGTCTTTATTTTACTCATTGGAGTGTAAAATCATTACACATATATAGATTTCCATTGAAGGGAATATGGGAATAAATATAAGTTGGTGCAAAGAGTGGGTGCGATAGCTATGTCTATACTATTCCAGGTCCCAGATAAACTAATCTAGGACCTGGAATAGAACTGGGTATCTTACTGATTTAACGCTTTACACTTTTAAAGCATAATATTATCCGAAAAACATTTATTTTAATTACAGGTGTAAAATTTCTGAATGCGAAAACATAAATGAAAGTTTATGGCTAGATTTTGCGATACCCAAAGAGGGTGGCGAGTTTTCAAAATGCAAGCGGTACCAAATAGTGGAAAATATAACTGATGATGATGTAAAATGTAACGTTAATTTATTTAATACGCCTGACAGCGACATCCTTTGCAATTTAAGTGGACTCTAGTACTAGTAACGGGGTAGGTGAGAAAAGATGAGGATG
>JANCMC010011257.1:0-13745 GCA_024363005.1 Charaxes varanes | reverse complement strand
CCCCTTCTTGGTCCACCTTCCTCTTTCCTGGGCCAATCTCATCCATAACTTCCCCGCAAAGGTATCCAAATCGTCGCGCCACAATAATAAGTTTTCGGCGATAAAGTACCAAGTAACAATCGGAAATCAGTGATCCGAAAATAAAGTACCGAGTAACAACCGGAAACCTTTGATGAAAATAAAGTACCAAGTAGCAATCGGTAACCGGTGATACCAAAACAAAGTACCAAATAACAACTTGCAGCCCTGTTAAATATAAGTTTCAAGATAAATTCAAGATATATTGAAAAATTTAAATGCAAGGTCATAGAAGAGAGCTCTAGCGTTGGTTTTATATGATACGGTTCCCGAAGGACGGCCGTTCCAGGAATACTTTGGCGGGTACGTGTACGCTTTCACGATACGATATTCCTCCCGTTTTATGTTTATTTCAATGTTACCTAGATACTAGTTTGAATAATTTTATTTGCCGGCAAAGTGGGTGACATGGATATTGTGTATCAATTTTTATAATTCATCATTTGGCTGGTAACGTACTTGTATTAGGTATTGCTGGTTAAGTAAAATTTTTTTAAGTATTTACTGTCTTTTAATCGTTCTTTCTTGGTCCTCATTCGCACGAGAGCTTTTTTTAACGTGCGTTAAATAACCGTTCAAATATAAGATATGGATTCCCAAGTTTGTGTTCACACAACAGCGCAACATATATAAATACGTATACGGTTTATTTTCGTATCGAAGACGCGGAAAAAGCGCCGCCGCCGAGATTTAACGCAACGCTTTTTAAACTCTCGGGCGAATGGGGGCTTACTTGTTACAATGTCTCTCTAATCCAAATACAAAACGCATAAGTAAGACATGTTAAATTATCCACATCAAATCGCACATTATACAAGGAGCGGTACTTCTCCCAACGCAACTCCCAATTTAGCGATAAAAGCCCAAATGCGTCCTTTTAGCCGCTCATGCATTATTCGAATGATTGCCACTCAATTACCCGTATCTGAGTACACGAGTTCATGGCTTCGAACGATGGTCGTTTCTGATGAAAATTATTTCGTACTGTAACAAATCCCATACAAGACACGAATATGTTGAAAAGATTTTGGCTCCAATTCTCAATACCAATCATTGTGATCGGGACAGGATAGAATTCTAAACTTCATCCACACCAACTGGATGCTTAAACAGACAGTTGTATTTCACTGGAATTCGCTTAATAACTTAAAAATACGTCCAAACCATCTGAATATGCTAGAATCTATCTTTTTATTTCTACTTTAATCGACGACCAGTTCTTATAATCTGATGAATTGAGTTGTTCTTTAACTGACTTCAGTCTACCGAGCAATTTGCAAGAACTGTTCTACTAGTGCCTAACGATCAGATGGTACCACAGTATGTGACAAGACGAGAGGTATGTTCCTCTACCATCTTATCCATATAAAATAATGGCTAGTTTTCTTTTGTCAAGGATTTTTTAATACAAAACAGGGCTAAACAGCGTGAGGATCAAATATAACAAATACATTATTAACCTCGAACAGAATAAAATTACCAAATACACCGCCATAGCCGCTTTTGAAAAGCGTAGTATCGATCCCATCAATTGCGTAACGGTAAAGGTATGTAACGTTACAATCGACAAAGGCGAGACATATTAACAACGACTACAAAGAGGCAGTAAGCATCGGGGCAAATACGTGAATAAAACGAGCTCGTTCGGTTACTAGAAAGGCAGGGGAATTATGGGGACGTAAAAAATGGAGGGGTAAGGACGGGAGACAGTGTCAGGGGAGCCGCGTGCCTCGTTATGAAGTCCCCGGACGTAAATATGTATCGCCGAGACGTTACACGTTCGACCTATTATTTTCGTCAAATGAAAAATAATGATAAAAGACTTTTCGTACACTTTATGAGTAAATTCACGAAAGTACAAATGAGCTGGAAGTTAAGTTATATCGGAAAAGGCAAAGGTAACGCGTGGCCCACGGGCCACATGTGGCCCGCGAATGTTTTTTTTTTCTATGACAAATCATTCTCCTTCTTATAAATAATTAATACATCCATACATCAAATAAGCATAAAGGTTTGTCGTGATGTACTTCTTCTTTTCGTGTCAAACGGTTCGCCCTAAAAATGTCCTTCAATTAGAAGGTGGAAAAATAACCCGAGCAAAGTTATTACCAAAAGCTATGAATAAAATGAACGGGGATTATACCTTTGCCGAGATGGTTATAAAAAAAGCTGTTTACGCATTGCGAGCGAGGCGATAATGTCTGGTCGCTGGCGGATCTATTGATTGGTTGTTTTCCATCCCTCGGACATTTTGACCGACGTTATGAGTTTATTTCCCGGGGGACATCAATGGATGATGATCCTGATGAATATCTTTAGCTATGAATGATAAGTTTTTAGAGAAAGGGTTGAGAGAAGTCCGTAAGGATTTCAATACCCTATTGGGGTTATTGTTCCAAATACAGGATGGGCCACGGTAACTTTTTTATTTTAAATAATGGTAAAATTAAAAGTACTGGAGATGTCATTTTAATTTCTTTTTTAATATATAGCAGTATCTTGGATTCTTTTTTCAATACATTAAAAAAGCGATATCTTGAAGGTAGCTATTAATTTGCGCCATACATTAATAGAGTGAAAATTTGAAACTATACTTCATTTCCAAACAAACCTTGATGTCTGGTTGAATCGACAATATAGTCCATTATACTGGAACACACTTTTAGGGAGGTGTAAGAACTATGACCCCACACGAGGTCCGTACCGTTCACCGTCTGAAACAAAAATGATTGTGAGCACGCTGCGCGACCATATTTGTATCGTTTTATGATGTTTCTCTAACAGAGAGGAATTTAAAATTTTTGGCGTACTTAATATTACTAATTAATAAATGAAATTAAAGAATTTGCTAGTATCAATTAAAGTTTAATAAACATGAGGTGATCTCTATATATACTGATATTGGTTCCATTCCCTACAAGTAAACAAGAGGTCGCGCTGTCTGTACGTATTTCTCCTGGGAGCAGTGGCGGTTGATGAACTTTGCTTTTAAATTACTTCACTGTGTAATATAAACATGGCTACTGTGTTTAATCTTAAAAGACCAGCGCGAAATTAAGTTCAGTACTCTTTTTAACCGACTTATAAGAAGAATCATTATTAGTCTGACGGAACTCTTCTTATAAACGATCTCTGTAGTCTCTCCCCCTGATGATGCTTCAGTTCGGAGTGAGGCCTCATTGACGCGAAAGCTTTATTACCGCGCGTTAAAAAATCGTTCAAATGGAACGTATTAATTCCCAAGTTTATGTTCACGGAGAAGCTCTTTTACAACGCGACGCTTTTTTTATCGAGCATTATTCTATTTTCAACGCTATATATGTATATACATATACGATATATTTTCGTGTCGCTGTAAAACCCGCAATGCCGAGACTTAACGGAACGCTTTTTTAACTCTCGTGCGAATGATGAAGGCTTATAACTACATACATATATGGGTACACAGTAACCTTCGATGTCCGCATAAGTTGATTTTGAAATTACTAAATATTTTTTTGCTTGTGGAGGTAATTTCTACAGGCAATAATGGGTGTGGTATGTTGCAAGTTATACTAAAAGCCTTTGAGAAGCCGCAAGCCGTAAGTAAACGATTATTATATATTGCACTAGCTGTAACCCGTGAATTCATCTTCGTAAAATTGAATTTGCGAGAGCCCTTAGCCCTCATACGCACGAGGGCTTTTTTAACGCGCGTTAAAAAAGCGTCAAATAGAACATATGGAATTCCAGGTTTATGTTCACACGACAGCGCTTTTACAACGCGACGCTTTTTTATCGAGCAATGTTCTATTGAACATTGCTCGATAAAAAGCTATTTATATACTTATACGGTATATTCTCGTATCGATGATACTGAAAAAGCGCTAACGCTGAGATTTAACGCAACGCTTTTTAAGGTTTCGTGCGAATGGGATCTCACACCTACATAATCTTCTATCCTACTTAATCTGGCGCTATCGAAAAATCCTTATGTCTACCAATTAACTACCTCCCTGCCAAATTTCATCACTATCACATTTTTGTATGCCTAGTTTCTTTTTCTTCCTTATTATATTAATTATTATTTGTAATATTATGTGAGAGTGGTTCAATTTATTGGGCATGGTATAATATTATAAATATATTGTATCATAGCAATGTACATATATATCTAGTTGTATTAATAGTTCTTAATTTTATATTGTTTGTCAACCACGTAGCTGTTAAGCCAATGAATGAAAATCAGCGCTGCGAATTATGTGTTTTCACATAATTTAGGGCACATACTGAGCTGTCTTAAATACGTGGCAATAATTCTTTGAAAGCTCGCTGACAGCTTTGTCGTCAGCACGTCAAAGCTTCAGGATGAGGGTTTTGAATGGCTGTTAATAGTCTGGGGGTAGCAATCTTGACAAGATGTTCACAAAGCTTGACAATAGAGTCACGAAGTATTGACAAGATGGTCACAAAGCTTGACAATAAAGTCACGAAGTCTTGACAAGATGGTCACAAAGCTTGACAAAAGAGTCACGAAGTTTTGATTGACTAACTTGAGATCGGGATTCGGTTACATAAGTTTGTCATTAGCTCTATTAATATCATATTAATTTTTTTGGTTGTTAAGTATATGTATGTAACTGATATTTTTTATGCGATATGAGAAATGTGTATGAGGAGGTCGTGGCCTAATCAGTGGTCCGCATTTGAGTCATCGCTAGGTTAAGTAGCTCTTGCTGCGACCGGGTCATAGATGTGTGACCCATTCTAACACTTGTTTTATGTTTGATATCCGACCCTCTCCGTGTTTCGGAAGGTACTTAAAATAGTGGGACCCGATTAATGTCACTTTGTGGTATTAGTCATAAGGTTGTAGAGTTCGTGGGGGTTCCGAGGATGACGTAAGATGGCAATCGGTCATGTTATCTCGCCCCACAGCCCCATCCTCTGCAATCTAAGCGGACCCTGGCACTAGACCGGGGTAACGCTAGGAAGAAGAGGAATAGAATAAAATTAATAATAATTTACTGAAATAGTGAAAATTCTGTATTAATTTTGTTAATACATTAAAAATAATTAAAATCTGTACATTTATTAATAACCCTTCGTAAAACGTTGTCATTTTTACCTACGATATGAAACAAAAACTAAAAAAAAACATATATTTAATATAAACTAGACATTATGTTAAAGAGATATATAGATCCTTAATAGCTCAAAGGTAGACGGGATGGACTGAAATTCCCAAGGTAGCCGGTTCAAACCCCACATCGCTTGAGTACTGTTGCACCCACTCCTAACACAAGCTTTCAATTTAAACGTTATAGTTGGGGACTTCCCCAACTATAACGTTTGGGTATATTAGTAGCTAATGTTCTTTAAAAATATGAATGGGAAGATATGTAAATGATATTTAATAAGTCTTTTCTTTCCATTTCATCAGATTCGATTCGGAAACACATATACCGCATGTAACTGAAGACTGCACCGGATGCACTCTATGTTTATCCGTATGCCCTATCATTGACTGCATTTCGTAAGTACTACTTGTTATTAACTTTCCTACACTAGTAGGAGAAATTATAACAGAACTGCGAGTTCAATAACCGAAGCAGACACCTGGGCTTCTGTGATTTGTAATAAAATGTTACGCGTCTCGATCTAATAGAACGCGAATGCGCGGTTCGATCGAAGTTACTTCGTTCGAACGTGCAGTCAAACATTGATGTTTAAGATGTGCCGTAATTGAAGTTCGATGCGATCGCGCGACTTCAATTAGGGCAATTCTTAGATATCAATATGTTTGATCGCACGTTAGAACGAACTAAGTTCGCCTGAATCGCGCATTCCAAAAGGACAACGTCTATTTAACGTATATTAAACTTGTAAAATATTAAAATCTTTGTTAAATCCCCAAAACCGTAAAGTAGCAACATGGCAGATTTAGTATTACATTGAAGATTTAAGTCAGCGTTCAAGTTTTTAGTTTCAAATTCAAGATCAATTTTTCTAAATCTATACTAATACATAAAGGTGAAGAGTTTGTTTGTTTGCTTGGACGCGCTAATCTCAGGAACTACTGGTCCGATTTGAAAAAATGTTTCAGTCTTTGATAGCCTATCTAATTTTACGCGGACGATGTTGCCGGCACAGCTAGTATATTATAAAATCATATATTGTGGTAATAATGTCATATTTAATATATTATTAAATATGACATTATTACTTAACTTAATGATATACCAGTAAAAATATTATTTCTAGGATGGTCCCCAAGACTATTCCACACGTAATTAAGAGAGGTCTGCATTACGAAATACACCCAGTTTCGCCGTTGGATAAAGTATGCCAGTAGAGTTAGCAAAGAAAAAATATGACAAAAAATGTACAAAATATATTAAAACAATAAAAAAATGTATTGTTCTATGGTCTCTTAACAGTTTTATTTCCATCTTCCTTGAATCCCTTTGTAAATATCCTTTTTTTTTTAAATCACTCCAAAAAGTAAATGCAATCACTAGAGAGATTTACTTGTAATGTTAGTGCTAAAATAGGTTTTGGACAACTGTCCAAATCTTATAAAATAAATTATGTAATTAAATAAACAAGTGTGTTAAAAGTATAGGCAATACTTTATTAATCAAAAACACTCAAGTATCATCACTAAACAATAAACAACCTCTCTCTTTTATAACATAATACTGATCAATGCATAGAGCGATAAGAAGGTGGCAATAGAATAGTCCATAAAGTGCCCCTGTTGGTTCCGATTGCATAAGTGAAATAATAAATGCAGCTATGTTTAGAAGTATTTGTATAAGCAAATAAAGTTGCTCAGCCAGGTTATGCATCTGGTCAACTAAATACAATATGATGAACATGACAGACATAAGGAGAGTTGGTGCTACGGCAAGGCAGTGCATGATGCCAGCATCAGTCAACACAAATGGTATTACCATAAGCAGCAAGGACATTACCTAAAAGTAAACATGTTACATCATTTCATTTTATTTGGATGATGTTTTTATCGCCTAACACAGGTATATAAAATCTGTAGGTGGAAAATAGATATTATGATCAAAATTTCAATAGACCTAAAAACGACATAAATGCATTAATTAAACCTAAGGAAGTTATTGAGGGTAACTTATTGAATATTAATATTTTAAAAATAATTTGATATGAAACATCAAGCGAGTACTTCAAATGCGCGATGAGAGCAAAGCTAGTTCGTACGAACGTGCGATCAAACATATTGATCGAAGACTCCTAATTGAAGTTCGACGCGATCGCGCGAATTCGATTAGGACAGTTATAGACATCAATGTTTGATCGCATTTTCGTACGACCTAAGTTCACTCTCATCGCACATTCGCGTTCATTAGGACACCAAATAAAACTTGTATATTTTTAAAATCTGCGGTAAACCCCCATAACCATAGAGAAGCAACGAGGCAGACTAGTTCAAGATAAATTTCTAATTTCAAAAATTTGAAAAATAGTGAAATTATACTCTAATTATGTGTGGCGGCAATAATGTCATATTTCATATTAATTTAACGATATTCCAGTAAAAATATCTTTTTAAGATGGTTCCCAATATTTTTCACACATCTTTAAGACAGGTCTAAATTATGAAACATATCTAGTATTTTTCGCGACTCATTTATAAAAGTCTAATGTACCAGGTCTTAGCTCTATGACAACACATATAAATCAAAATTAGATTGACCGGACCAATCCAGTATCGTCGTTGGATGAAGTATGACAGCAGGGTTTGCAAAGAAAAAATATAACAAAAAAAATGTACAAAATATATTAAAACATAATAAAAAAATATATTGTTCTACAGTCCCATAATAGACACTTATTTTCAAGGTCCCATAATCCTTTTGTAAATATCTTCTGCTTTTTTTTTAGATGTTTCCCACAAGTAAACCCAATCATTAGAAGGATTTACTTGTAATGTTAGTGCCGAAATAGGTTTAGGACAGTTGTAGTGACTTTTGTTCACTGTTTGCTCTTTTATGTAACCTAGCTTTTTCTTGTCATATAATTTTTTACATATATAACATTCAAATTTCCTAGCTACCTTTAAGGCATCTATTTGGTATTGCCTCATATTAAATTCTTCAATCAGTCTTCTATTTGTTATTTCTTCTTTGGTCTTATGAGTTAAATATTCCTCATATAGATTGTCATTATCCATTAATATCTTCAGGTAATCAACCAGTTTTTGCGGTGTCTGGTAGTCTTTTATAAGAATTGCTGATTTGTTGTTTGGAAACCAATCCCTTATTAGAGGAGATCCAAAGTAAATGGGTACACTACCAGTTTTAATAGCACGCCAAAACTTCTCAGTAACGTAATCATCGCATACTCCATTTTCTAATGCCAGCACAAACTTGTATCTTGCAATGAACTGCAGAAAGTCATGATCATTGAGTTTATTAAGGTAATCATCAGTATATTGCTCAGGCAATTTCTTGTTTTTTAGACAGGCACCATAAGAGTCTACGTCAATTAATTTCATTAGCTCTCGAACATAGTCGTCCCTTTCAGTAGCTGTTTCACAATCTGATTGAAGGTACATTACGGGTGATATAGTCTTCAACAATTCATTCTTAATTTTTGTTGGCACAAAATATCTTCTGCTTGTTATATCAGACCAGGATTCTAAATATTGTAATGGGAATGGAACATCACTATGCCTACTAAAAGTCGCTGAATAATTGAACACACTGAGTGTTGCTTCGTGCAACAATTCCTGCACATTTCTGGGTGACTCCTCATGATATAGTCCCCATATAATTGTATTTGGTTTTCTTGGTGAAGGCAAATTGTAGAAATCTAAATTGCTTGCATAAAAAAGGTATGCATCAACATTATTAAGATTTTTACTTCTGCCATCACTAAAAACTTCACATTTTTCATTGTCCTGGCAAACTATTGTTTCTGATGTACTTGGAAAACCAGTCGTCCACCACACTATCGTAGGTAACCCTGATATATCTTTGTTCTTTTCCTCCCTCTCTATCTGAGACCAAACAATGACAATTATAGAGAACACTGCACTACTCCACAACACTTCATATAAAGTAAGGCTCCGTATTCTGCGAGTAATATGTCTTCTAGATTTACAAAACAAATACATCTTATATTTTATACTTTTATTCATACATTTAACTAATGTTTGTTCAATATTATGAATGCTCGTTAGATAAATTTTTGTGTAGGTGGTTATGACATCATTTCCTTAATATCAATGATATTGCACAATCTAAATATAATAATTTTATATTAGATGAATATTGCGTATATCAAAATACAAGGCCTCTTTCGTACATATAATAAGCGTCCAACAAAAAAGCAATCATTAAATCAACATAAAACAATCCATAGATAGCTCCGATAATTTTTCCATTAAGAAACAGATTTACAAACGCTATGAGCGTTAAGGTAAATTCTATAAGAACGTAATAAACCTCTGCCTCATATTGTGCCTGATCAACAAAATATAGCACCATAATATACATTGACAGCAATAGCGTGGGCCCTGCTACCAAACAATGCCATATGTCCATCGGTTCCACAATGTGAGGAATTATATTGAGAAGGAGTGCCACTACCTAAAAGTAAGATTTATCCTATTGTAACTTTTTTTTAAAGCAATATGAAATTGTAACTACCTTATAAAATAAATTGTGTAATTAAATAAACAAGTGTGTTAAATGCATAGCTAATACTTTATTAATGACAACTCTCATATGTCTCATCATCATCAGCAAACAATAAACAACCCCTCTCTTTTACAACATAATACTGATCAATGCATAGAGCAATAAGAAGATGGCCATAGAATAATCCATAAACTGCCCCTGCTGGTTCTGATTTCAAAAGTACAATAATAATTCCAGCTACGTTTATAAATATTTGTATAAACAAATAAAGTTGCTCAGCCAGGTAATGATTTTGCTCAACTAAATACAATATGATGAATATGACAGAAAAGATCAGAGTTGGTGCTACGGCAAGGCAGTGCAGCATGCCAGCACCATTCAACACAAATGGTAATACCATAAGGATGAAGGACATTACCTAAAAGTAAACATGTTCATTTCATTTCATTTACATGATTTTTTTATTGTCTTACATATCTAAAACACATAGAATGTAAGTTAAATTTATGATCATAATCTCAGTGAACCTAAAAACGATAACATTGTTAAACCCAAGGAAGTTATTAACCCGCACGTTGCTTATTGAATATCGTATATCAATAGTTTAAAATGTAGTATATTAAAAGAACAAAACAAAAACTGAGTGATTAAAACCTCAATAGTTAATATTAAACTTTTTAGACAGGAAATAGTATAGTAATTTACTCTCTATAAGTGACGTCTGTCAAAGTCAAATGTCAAACAACAAGATATCAGCGTTTAATTCCTTAGAAGCTTAATTATTTCTAATATAGAAATTAAAGTCTTTTCATCAGTTTTACATTATTATTAATAAATATGCGTAAAATTCTATACAATTATTAAGCACAACTAAAGGTACATCCTCGTTCATTTGCAATTAAAAATAGGTCTAGAGATAGTGCAGTTAATAAGGCAAAGTAAAAAACACCATATATCAACCATAACCAAACTCTTACAAGATTTAAAAGAAAACATTGAATAAAAGCTCCAAACGTAAACAAAATTTGAAAAAATAAATACATTTTTTCCATGAACAAAGGTACTTTTCTTCGTATATACAATATTAAAAATAAAAATGAAATAACTACTGTTGGACCCGTCGATATGCAGTACATATGACCTTGTGGCTGTGGAATTACTATTGGTAGTAATGTTATTACTAGGGAAATTACCTACAAAAAATTATGGTAGGCTAAATTATATAAAAGATATACATTTATACAAATAGCGTATCGTTCAAATTAAGAAAGTATACTTACAAATTCAACTAATTTCATTAAGAATATATTATATTTTATAAGGTCGCTCCATCTCTTATCAACTGGGACCGAATCTGTAATCATAAAATGACCTTAGTTATAAAAATCTATAATAAAAATATTTTTCCTTTTTCGTGTAAAAGGACTGATGGTTTAAGAAATACCTAAGCATGCTATTTTATGTTTGCTACGTAAATTATAATGTTTACTTGTAAAGACTTTTACCATTTATCATCATATCAGACATCTTGCTGAATTAATTCTTTTAGTTTTCTTCACAATTTTTTTTTATTGTTATAATAAAATAAACATTTTATTTAACGATATATTCAAGTAACAGGTGTAATATATTTTAAGATATAATCAATATTAATATATTTCATTAATGTAAAAGCTTCTCTAAACCACTTCGTGACAAGTTAAGATAATTATGTCAATAATCTTCTTTAAAATTGTCTCTATTTAAGCCAGCATTTGTCAAAGCATTTTTATGAAACCTGTTTTAAACCAATCTTTAGGATGTGTTGAACAAGTTAAATTTTTTATTTCAATTCATAAAACCGAGAAATGATATAAAATCTAAGTTTTATTTATGATTTTCAAATTCAGAAGCGATAGCGGCCATACTGTTCTATTCACACGACAACACAAAAATAACATATTGGCAACTTTGAATTTTTATTTTTCTTTGTAGGGTGTATATAGTCAAGTCATAATAAATTCAGACTGTTTTGTCGCCTTTAAAATACAACCCTCCCGCCTTTAATATTAATATATGATTAAAATATACTTTAGCATTATCTTCAACTCTACATTCCATAATGACATACATAGTCAGACATAGCTTCATCTGAATGATAATTTTAATAATCATGTAGTGTGACCGGGGACTTTTTGTACTTGCGCAATGTTTTGTCGAACTTTGTAGTCTTCAAGGACAAAAATGTACAAACACTTTGAGCTATCTTTGGGTCCGGCACAATACTACCTAACCCTACTCTAAGGTTTTTCGAATTGTGTTGTCAATGTCATGTGTCAACTGTCATCAGATGAGCCGAGCATAGATAGAGATACTTTGTAGTGTCGTTGTTGTATTATAAAAATTTTATTAATAATTTCGGCAATGTTTAATTATTTAATGGAAGATTATATTTAATAACATGGAGGAGGAGGATCCAGTTGTGCAGGAGGTAATTGTATAAATTTTACAACGTGTACTAAGGTTGAGGTTATGTTTATGTATGAAATAGTGAGTAATATTGAGAAAAAAACGTTTCATTCGTGTAACAGATTCCTGTGTACTTATCTCAAGCTCTGTCTGAACATCTGTATATATATCAGTACCCGGTGAGGCCTGCCAATAGGGACTGGAAAGATGTTAAGGTGGTAAACGCTGCTGTCAAGCCCAAAAACCAGCTTGTCCGGATGGAAATAGGTTTAGACACATACAGCGAAAAATACTGCCCCTCTAAGGGTGAACAAATTGCCCTCAATACAGATGGTCCACAGGTATAACAAACTTTTGTGAAAGTTTTACACTTTGACATTTTGCTTTATAACTATGTATATTTTTATTTACATAAAGAGAGTTTTCAATTATATGGATAAATTGTGACTAAAAACTTTTTAGTAAAAAAAGAGAACAAATTTATAAATTAAAAAACCTTGATTAAGTTGTAAATTTTCTTTAATCAGCAACTAAATTTTTACCTTTTTTATTTAGTTGATATTATGTTAAAAATTGTACATATCAAGATAGAGTTAAGACAAACATGCTGCCTTATATAATTGAAAAAATTAGAATTCTTCTCAAATTTCACATGTTGCATAATATTTATAATTTAATTTCTTTTCCTCTGAAACATATTTATTTTGATTTGTCCTTTTATTTATAGGAATCAAGATATATGAAAGATAAGGAACGGGAAAAATCTCAATATTTTAGACATGGTATTATGGATAAAATTGTATATGAAAGCAGCACACCCTGCTTAGAAACAAAGCATTATGCAGTTGGTATATTGCAGGATAGAGAGCTACATTGTACTCCTATAAAAGGTATGATAAAATTTTACCTCTCTAAACTCTGATGCATCATGAGGAGATAGACTGTACAAAGATTTTTCGCAAAATGATTAGTAAAATCACAGCTTACAATTTATAAATCATGCACCCCCAACTTAGCTAGCACTACCTTCAAACATTCTATATAATAATAAATTTATTTATTTAAGCAACAATGGCTCATGAGTGTTAGTAAAATAGCAAAAACGAGGATTAATATCTAAGTTAGTATAATTAAATCTAAGGTTATTATAATTTATATATGGGAGAAAGCAACTGAAAAAACATGTCATCTCTGTAGTGAGGCAATGGGTACAGCCAGACACTTGCTGGTGGGATGCAAGATTCTCCTTCATAGAGGTCATTACTCACGATGCCATGATAGAGTTTTGGAACTCATATGGGAGGCAGTAAGCCTCTCTGTCGCAAGAGCTCAAAAGGGTCTCATTGTAAATAAAAAGCACATCGATTTTGTTAAAGAAGGTTCAAATATTAAATCGAGAGTCAAGCCGGTCTCCATCTTAGATACTGCATCTGATTAGGATCTTTTGATGGATATGTATAAAAAACATTACAAAGTCCTAGAAGATGTTGTTGTCTCGTCATCCAGGCCGGACATATTTCTTTACTCAAAGACACTAAAGCGAGTAGTACTTGTAGAACT
>JANCMC010011248.1:0-11294 GCA_024363005.1 Charaxes varanes | reverse complement strand
AACCGCACAGCATGTCAGTGCTTTTAGCAGTTTCTCGGTTTAGAATTCACAGTTTACTTTTCGATTTCGAAAGGTCTGTATTTCATAGCCTAATTGATAAGGAGAAGTTTTGCACTATGCTCACTTAACTCATTCTTAGTGCTTGAACGCTTTTTGGGGCATTAGGTTATCTGCGTTCTATTATTGTGGCCTACCAACTCGTAGACTAGTTAAAACCTTAACATTAAGAACCTTCTTTTTTTCATAGCTCTCAAGCTGTAGAGCTACAATCATCTCTTTTAGTTTGGTTAGAGTATATTTTAAGTTTTTTTTTATATACAAACGCAAAGGCAAACGACAGGCGGTCAAGCCGAGTGTTTACCGACGCCCATAGACAACTGCAACACCAGAATCCACACAGACGCATTGAGAAGAGAAATGAGTATGCTATTTGACAAAAATGTGATTGTCAATATTATCCTAGGAATATATCGATATTTCATTGCGAGGTTTTATACCATATGTTTATATCATATCAATCCAATACAGGCAATATTATGTAATGTTTGGGTTAACTATGAGAGTTGGTGGATCTAGACGACTAAACATTATCGATGTGTTTTTAAGTGTATGGAAAACGAAATAAAAAATTTAATATTTATTATGATGTCAGGGGTTATTGATGGAGTTCTACCACGGCATGTTTGAAGCTCGGCCTTAAGCGGGTGCGTCAAGCTCTTGTGCAAGGGGCCGATGCATCTTTGCGTAAGACACAATGTCACAGTTATGTAAATGTCGCTTATTGATAGCTAAATCGAAAGATTTCCTTCTCGTTTAGCATTCTGAACACTTTTGTTATTTAAATATTTTATGTTTAAGTGGACGAATGAGACTTGCGGTTTGAGTTAAATCGACCAAATAAAGGTTCAGTATTTCAAAATAATTGAATCACTTGTCGATAAAATATATTATTGTGTATTGTAGGAGTATTCATTTGATTTTGAGCTTGAGCTAGATCTTGAGCTTAAGCTTGAGCTAGAGCTTGAGGTATAGCTTGAGTTATAGTTTGAGCTTGAACTAGATTTAGATCTACAGATTGAGTTAGAGCTAGAGCTTGAGATAGAACTTGAGCTAGACTTTGAGCTTGAGCTTGAGCTTGAACTAGATCTAGACCTAGAACTTGTGAGCTATAGTTTTAGCTAGAGCTTAAGCTACAGCTTGAGCTTCTAATCAACTGGAAATACAATTCATGTGCCTTTAAGGGTGTACATATTTTCGAATAAGATAATAAACTTAACTATTTCACAACCGCTCTAGATATAAAGTGTAACTGTGACTTTTTATTAGCGGAAACATTAAACGATATAGTATCATATAAGGATGCCTCGTAAGGCCAATCAAGGAGAGTGATAGTATAATACCTGCGATATACATGCACTATTTTCCCGGCAATAATTGAAAAATACCCCAATATTATAAAACCTGCCGGGAATTCAAATTTTTACTTTATCTTGCGCTCTTTACTTGAGCTTCGGTATTAACTTTTTAGGCTGACAGTTGAGAAGATCAAAACCATCAAGGACCGAAAAAGCATAATTTGTACTTATATATGATATGCTAGACACACAGTAGCTGCGAGCCTCTTGGCACTGCAGTCAGGTATGGATGTCTATACAACAATAGGTGTCTAGGACATCGGATGTAAGTAAAATTTATAATTTTCATTTTAGTTCCTTGATGTTTTTTGAAGGCGGATTCTATTTGTTTAAAATATAATTTATTTTTAAATTTTTAGTGATTACCGATTTTGATAAAATTTGTATGGGACCACCTCTGAAGTAAGGTCGACAAACCGAAATGAATGAATCATCAAAATTGGTTCAGAAATGCCAGAGAAGTCGCGTAACATACATCCGAATTAAAGGTGTCATCTTTCATTCTTTATTAATGTTTTACGAAGAGTTTCGATTCGAGAATGTCATTTTTTGCATGTATATAATACTAACGATCCGCCCGGGCTTCGCACATTTGCAATATATATATTATATATATACATAAACCACTCTTGAATCACCTGCTTATTGATAAAGACCGCCTTGCGTAGTTTAAAATATCTAAGCGTACAATAAGTGGGAAGTGGTTTTGTTTTGTACTATGCAAAGAAGATTCATGGATAAGAAATCATTTTGACAACAATTCATGAAACGAATTTGTTCAGTGGATTAGAATTTAGATGTATCGAGAGGGTGTTCGCGGATGCACGCGAACGAGGCACGCCATCGCCACAGTAACACACTGCAAAGAAACCGAGGAAAATGCCTTCCGGGGTGAACGGCCGTGTTGCATAAACCACCGCGCGATGGCGCAACATGTGCTCGCTTCTACTGCTAACGACATCTAGTGGAAACTTTTGTTTTTTTTTATATAAAGAAGGTCACGAATTTTTTGTGTGTGTTTGGGGACACCCATTATTTACGTCACACGTTAAATGAGGATAGGGTATCACGAAAATTTGACGTTGAGTGACAACGGACAAGGGTGGGGGTAACAAGATTTGTGACGGCCGATGTCAAATTTAAAAATATTAAAAAAATTCTTCTGTTTTCGTTTAATTAATAATAACAACAGAACGTTTATTTAGTTACAAAAATTAATGTTGCGATGATATGCAAATTAGTAAAATCTGTATTTGGAGGAACACTTAATTGTTTTTAATACATGCATATAATGGAAAAATATAATGTCACACTAGAGAGGGGATTTCAAAAATATTAAAACCTGTGACAAGGACAAGGGGGGGAGGTTATAAAGCTGTAAAATTCATGTAACATTATTTACGGATGACTCCTTTTGATGTGAACGTATTCAATAGGTTGGCATTATTGGCTATTCCTTTTCTCGGGTATAAAGGTTGGAGGGTCGCCAACGTAAACAACGAACACCACCAGCTAACACATGTAGCTTATAGAACGTAGCAATTTATTCGCCAGGAAAGTGTAACGCGAATGACGAAACGCAACTTAATTCCTAGGTCAAGGTCCGGCTTCTCTTCGAAATGGGAAAATTGCCACACATCGCTCGATGTGACCTTAACTCGTGGTATGGCGAGTCCGCGGGTTGTGAAACCTTCTTAAACGTTTCTATAGGAACCGAAATTCGAAACACGTTTCTTTCTCGAATCGCGAAGAGTGGAATTTTACATTTTATAACTCACTTGCTGGTACAATATTTGTTACGTTAGGTTTTCTTTCTTTAGGAATTTCTATCGCTTAATTGATTAGATAGGTTTGATAATTTTTATGCTCTATGATATTCTTTTAAATAAAGAAAAGAAAATTAAAATCTAAGTAACTAGCTGTGCCCGCGACTTGGTCCCGCGTAAAAAACTAGATTCAATTTCAGCATAATGATAACACTGAAAGAATTTTTCAAATAATTGCTACAATTAGCGGTCGCAAAAAGGAGAATATTATTCCTTAATTATTATCTTTGAGCTTAAGTTTTAAGTCTATATTTTTAAAGAGTATTAGCTTTACTCTGTAGGTATGTCTCATAATACAGTTTCCCCTCATAATAAGCTTAAATTAAAACCTTTTATTATGAGTGTATGCGACATTACCCCAACGGCGCCCGGGTTTGCACCGGATGGGAATCTTAAATTCCATAAAATAATTTTATTTTAATAATATAACTAGCGGGTGTTTTAATATCAGCCAAAAAAAATGGAAAGTCAGTTATACAACATCCACCACCACCTGACAGCCATGAAAGGCGCATGCGCTTTTAATGTCAGGCGCCGTGGTCAAGGTTTATCATTTTGACTTCTTGCCTCACGCGGACACGATTTTTGGTAATCGTGCTAAATATATAATGTTAAGAACGGTTCTTTAAAGTTGTTTGGCCAGCAAATATTGCTGGATAATCTATATTAAATATGTGATGCGAAAACCCTTGGTACTATTTTTCGAACATTGCGCGGACGGAGGAGTATATAATATGGCAATGCTAATATTTTTTTGAATAATATTATGCACTATTAAATTCTTAAAATATAACAACCACACTCACCCCAATGCCAAACGATTTACGTGATTTACACACACATGTATATTGTTTCCTATATGATTGTGTTAAAGCGTAGACATGACGACGGTAAAAATATTAACTGTCAAATACACAGAATATAGATACTAGTTCTGTAATCTGAGCTCAAATATTACAATGTCCTTGTACAAAGAATTCAAATTTTGTATATAGCTTGAAATAAGGGTATATGTATTTCGCAAACCAGACGATCTCTAGTAACAATAAAGAGCTTTATTCGCCAAACGCACACATAAATAATATAGTATACGGTACAATCTAAATACCAATGTGTAGTTATTGATGCGGAACCCCCCTATATAAACGTGTCATCGTGAAGTGGCGGCAATGATGTCACTTCAAGTGATGCTATTGTTGTCGCGTTTCGTACGGTTTGTGAGACTTCCCGGTGGCCTAATCTCGTCATTAAATGCCGGCAACGCATATTTCCGGGAACGTTTAAAAGAAAAGAAAGCAAGGAAAAGTCAGAAAGGTTATTAAAAAATACTAACAAATGCAGATTTCGTTAAATAATTGATAGAATCAGGCGTTACTTTGCGGAAATCCATGACGTGCATGAGGAACTGAACTACTTTGCTAGTAACTAGTTTAGTTCCTCATGCAGATTTCGTCGCCGCCTGCCGGTTTGGTTATGTTTGGTCAACTGATAAATGGCCGCCGAGCCGAAATTTCGGCATGACAGTGTCGTCGGTGTCCGCATGTATAAAAGCACAGTTACGAACGCACTCTGTATTCAAGACATGACATTATTATTAACAATTGTGATCAATCAGCATCGTATAAGGCAGTCGTTTCCTCTGGCATAAAAACAATGTTATTAAATGCCGCGTAAAGGTTGAACGAAGGGAAGCATCTATACTTATAAAGAATAGCCGAGCCTCAATAGCTCAACGGAAGAAGGTATGGACTGAAATCCGTAAGGTACCCGGTTCAAACCCCACCGCCGTTGGGGTATTGTCGCACCCACTCCTAATCAGATGCGTTGCCGGCCTTTGAGAAATGAGTATGCTCTTTTCTTGAAGGTCCCTAAGTCGTGTCCGTTCGGAAATACCGAAGCAAGCAACTGATTCCACGAGAGAATTGTGCGAGTTAAGAAATTCCTAGAGAATGGCACGGTTGTGGACTTGAGGACATTTTACGAAAATTGCGCGGACGGAGGAGTATACAATTTAGCAGAAATATAGTTTACATAGAGGAGGATTTACGAATGTTAATATTTTCATAAAATATGACGGTATGTATGTATAAAATTATTAAAATAAAACCACACGCACACTAGTGCCAACGATTTACACACACATGTATACATTTTACTATAAAACGGTGTTAAGGCATAGACATGGCGACGGTTAACATATTGTTGTCAAATATTACAATGTCTTTGTATAAAGAATTGAAATTTTGTGTATAGCTATAAAAGGCGTATAGGACGCAAATTAAAGATTTGTGGCCGAATCTCGACCACAAGGCTTTCTCTAGTATATATAACTGTTGACTAAAACTTTTAAATGATATATAACCTCTTTTCAAAGATTCAATGAGATAAAGAGGCGATTAAATCTCTAATACCGGAGACAGACACAGCTCAATGTGTTTGTAAATTTTTGACCTTGAAGTCTACAAAGTTCTACAAAACTTTGTGAAGTTACACAAAGTCCCCGGCCACACTAATATTCCCTTTTTCCCCTCCTACTAAGCTTAAATTAAAAGCTTGTATTAGGAGTGGGTGCGACAATACCCCAACAGGTTTGAACCGGGTGCCTTGCGCATTTCAGTCCATATCTATACCGTTCAGCTATTGAGGCTCTCTATTTTGGTATAAGGTTAAGTCAAAGCGTAACCATGACAACCATGACAAAATAAAAATGTATTTTGTTAATGATGGCATTTAATGTGAGAAAATTAACTATCAAATGTTGCACTGAGTATAAAAGTTTTGAATATAGTTTTAAATATACATAAGGTACGCATATCTAAACATTTCTAGTCAAATAAAAAGTATTTAATATTGGGGAAATGTGTCTATCGCTTATATATAAAGACAGTCATAATTTTTATAACATTTTATTAACACCTTAACATTTAGTTTGTTTCTATTTAATAATGCTTGTGAATATGGTGGGTAGCGTATTTGACATCGGCATGGAATCTGAAAAAACATTAAAAACGACGTAAGAAAATGGAATAAGGTTATTTTTCATACATTTATAATAATCAGTAACATTGTTTATACAAGTAACTTTCTGTACAAAGAGCAAGTTTTACAGAAATACAATTGAAAATTTTACTAAATTTCTTTTTAAATAAAAGGATATCAAAATTTATTCTTTAGATCCTAAACTGTTTTAAATTATTTTTTAGGCAGAATTAAAATGTGCTGAGTACAAGTTTTCAGCAGAATAAATCATTTATTTATTTTGTGATTTCTCAGGCGAATTACTGGAAAACTTTATCCTCTCAAGAAGTTGAAAAGTTTTAACGACCAATTTATTATGGGCAAAAGAAAAAATAACGAATAAGCTAAAGTTTTTTATCTTAACATAATTAAAAAAAAGCTATAAATATATTAATATTATTGTGGTTGTTTTTGTATGTCACAGCTTCTTAACCAGCATTTCGGTATAACCTAGAGCTCTTCTTACAAGCATTATCTCAATCTAGAACTACAGTCCACTTATGTAGATTGCAGAGGATGTGGCTTAGGGGCGAGTTATGATGACCAAAAGCCATCTGACGTCATCCCCCGAATCCCCATCTATAAAGTACTCTTTGCCAAATTTCATCTTTGAACAAACCGACCGAAATGGGACAACAATACCAACACTTGACTTGAAAGTATTGACGCGAGTTCACGTCGATCTTATATGAGAAAGAGGTGGTGGTAGCTGTAAACATAGGCCCAATTTGGAATTTGGCTGCAGAGCAAAAAGACTTCAAACGTGGCGCTACCTCTAATTAGATAAATAGATAGGATTAAAGGAATTAGGGATGGAGTAAAAGGATATAAAGAGAGATGGAAAACAAAAAAAAGAATGCGGATTGCGGATACTACTATCACTTACCCATAGATGATCTGTTTTTTTATCATCGTGTACAGTTCTTCGACCCTTTCCCAAAAACTGAGAGGTGGTGTCTTAGCTGAAAATAAGTCTACATTGAAGGAAGGGTTGGGTGGTTCGTCTACAAGTTTCAACATCTGCCAATGCGCTTCCGTCGGTCCAAACCATATCAGCGGGCATTCAAACAACGGTGCTATCCTGAAGAATGATAAAATCTAAGGTGACGTGCGTTAACAGCAAGCGGCAAGTTTAGTATTTGGAAATGTTTGTTGACTGAGTCCTGATGGGTTGCCGCTATTTGCCAGCGATAGCCATAAGGTCAACGTAAGGCCAGCGGTCCACAGCCGTTCGATTCACATTAGTTGATCTAATTCCTATATTACATTTGTTTTACAATCTTGCGGATCCTTATCTATCCTCTTAAACAATATTTTATATATTTTTAAAATCAGCACCGTTTTTTCTTGACTACAATTCCTACCAAACTCAATACAAATTTTCACAAACTTTTTACTATACCTTAAAAGGCAACGAGCATGCAGCATACAGCCTATGACCTAGTGCACTTATTATTTTACAATACTAGACTGTATGCTGACGCTCGTCGAACATATTCGAATTTTAAACAAGGAACTTATTCCGTAGCACATCTCTATGAAGTTAATTGCCTGCTCCGGTGTTTCAGAACATTTACAAACACATGTATTGGATGATGTCAAAGCGTCATCGTGACAACCGTATGATATATTAAGTGTTAAATTTTATTTTTCTGTGAATAGAACAATATATGGCGTTGTATGCAAAAAGGTTTGTGGGCGAATGTCGACCAGCCGGCGATTTGTAGTAATAAAAACACGTTCCCAACTTCATGTAACTTACTTGAGAATTTTTGAATACGTAAAGTACATAGTATGTTCACTCACTCGAGAAAAATTTCTTGACACTATAATCATGCGAAGAGCTCTTGGAAACAAACAGCTCTGTACTGTTTGTGTGGGAATTCAAATCTGCTTTTACGCTTTTAGGCGCAAGACCATAGCGGATTCTACTTTAGCGCCTAAGTAAAATATGAACACAGCTCTAAATCATATGAAAATGTTTCATGCATTTTATATAATAAAAATCTCTCGAACACTCCTTTGACTTTGTAGTGCAAATTTTAGACATTTGCATAGATATTTGTTCCTGCACTAAAATATTCTCCTAGAGCCTCGTCGACAAATTAAACCGGGCGCTTAATGAGTACTGAGAATAATTTTTCCTCTCTTATAGAAGAAAGAGTTTTATAACGTTTTACTTATATACTTCTTCCAATCTGAACAGTAGTAGTCCACTTAAGAAGTTGAAATCTCATTCGATCTGGAGTGACTTCTATAAAAAAAGATCTTCCTTTGCGGTGGTTGAGCATATCGACCTTCGCTCCCACCTTTCATTCCTCGCCGAAAAGCCTCTCACCTCGGTGTGCCTTTCCCACATTATCTACATCAACGGTCGGCAACGTGTGTCCCGCGGGCCGCAAGTGGAGCGCGACCCTTCTCTTTGTGGCCCGCAACCCCTCTCTTTATGGCCCGCAACTGTTTTTTTAATGACAATCTAATTCTTATAAATTGATAATAATTACATAACACGAGTGCAAATATTGTCGTGATTACTGATGTAGTAATGTTTAAATAAAAATTTATACAAACAATGACTATATAAAAAAACAGTAATTTATGTATTCTGACATGATTAATTGATAATTAATTACTAATTAGTCAACTCAGAAATTGTTGCGAGCCTCAAATAGCATACTGTTGATACGTTTTACTGTTAAGACCTATGTATAATGCAGTTTATGCAGTAAATGATTATGTCTATCTATCTAAAACAACACATGTACTAAAACTAAGCTTTTACATACATAAATAGAGATTAAGAAACCTGTTTCCAAATAATTATTTGACAAGTGCGGCCCGCATACATTATTATTTTATCCATTGAGGACGCGCGCTAAGATTAAGGACGCGCGTGGTGTCAGTACCGTAACAGTGTCGCGAGTTTAATGGTATTATCCCGTCTCAAAAACGAAAACTTCAGTCGAAACTCGGTTAATAAATCTGCAAGTTGCGATTGATGTCGCAGGAGAGCGTTGTTTGTAATTAGAATGTCATATACATTAATAAGTTACGTTTCTTTACACGCGATTTGCAACCCACATCTAGACGAGCGTACTTTCGATTTCGTGAGGCCGATAATTAGCATGGCCTCGGCGTACGTGCACCGCGTAACACGGAGCGGAACTAGCCCGCGCGGGATCCGTACTAGCGTTTGCTTCGAATGTATTTTCACTTTCTTTTAAATTATTTGAACGTTCCAAATTCGAAATTATCGATGCGCTACTCATGGAATGACGTACTATATATTTTTATTATTTTACGACCATTGATACTGGCGTCTGCATGCACATTGGAAGCGATATATAAATAAAGATTATGGATTTTTGAACGTGTTGGTAGTGAATATAAATGAATTTCTATATAGATTATTTATTAGTTACAATATAAAATTTAACTGATAATCTGTCTCCAGTCAAATGAATAAAATGTAATTTACTATGTTAATAATACTATGCAGGGCAGTCCTTTCGAATAGTCTAGAGTAAAATATTAGACTGGCTTTTAAGCATTTTTGTTTTATATAAAATAAGGCCTGCTTCGACGAAGTTAGTATCGCTTATTGATAAGATATCAACTGCGGTCGATTCTCAGTAACATATTTATGTAGTTACATTACCATTATCTTATAAATCTTACAACAAATTAGTTTTTTTGACGGTTGACTCAACTGACGTTAAGCAATATTCAGTGTAACCTTAATACAGTCTAGCCTCCATGTAACGAATTTTTCAAAATGCCCTAGATCTGTCCATAAGAGCTTATGCAAAATTTACCTTGCGAATATATTTACCAAATCATTTGTATAACGAATGCAGAATTATAAGTAAAAAAGAAGTAGGTTAAATAAGCATTTACCTACTTCTATTTTACGATTTTTTGAAGCAATAACACATAAGTTATCTTTCATAATTCCCACTAAAACAAATCTTAGTCATTGTAACAAATTAAGTGGTAGAAATAATATTTTTAAGTCATTTGAGTTTCGTTATATCGGGGTTGCACTGTTTGTAGCTGAGACGTTAATCTGTTAGTTTTTCACATCATATCATCTTGCTAAATCGAGTGGCGGCAGGGCTTTTGTAAAATTATGATAAAATTGTGTAAACGCAATAGACTATGATTTACGATTAGAATATAAATTGCAATTGCCGCCGATGAACGATAATCGACAACGATTTTTCATACACATGATCAATAAAACTGCGCCAATCGGCTTGCACAGGTTTTTGAGGAGGTCGTGGCCTAATCAGTGGTCGGCATTTGAGTCGATCGCTAAGTTAAGTTGCTCTGGCTGCGACCGTTTATCTGAATAAAGATAAAGACCAATTTCAAACAAATCGTTTGTCTAAATATAACTATTAGTAATCATTTGAATATTGCGTTGTCAAAGCTCATTCTCAAAGTTTAACCAGTTTTACATTTTGCGGTATTAATATAGGAATGATCTGCGAAAGAATAGTTGGATTCTTTAGAGAGTACTAGTTACATTGGTTGCGTTGGCAATATCTTATGAAACCGTGTGAAATTTGCCAAGCAATATACAAAATAAATCGTTTGGTTCGATTTTGACCAAACCATTAAAAAGTGCATTCTTTTTACTATTTTATTTCAACAACAACTTTCAATAAACTAAAAGGTTAAAAATAATTATTATATGAAACACACCATTTCATAGATACATTACAGTCTGACGCTGAGTCTGGTGTTTTTTTTTCAAAATTAAATTATTTTTAACTTTTTATTTCATTTTAGTAACAAGTAATAAATGCTTGTTTAAAAAAAATATTTTCTTTATTTTTATTTTTGCTTTTTAGTATTTCCCTGTGCTCAAATTATGTCGATATTTTGCCTAAATGAACGTTGTTCTAAAGATTTATTACCCTTGTATTTAGCTAATGCTAAATATGTTTCATCCAAAGCGTTAGCAATGTTCTCCTGTCGCTTCAATTTCGCTTCCTCTAAACGTCTTTTTCTTTGTTTAGAAGGTTCTTTT
>JANCMC010011241.1:0-11294 GCA_024363005.1 Charaxes varanes | reverse complement strand
ATTAGACCACATTTACAGGCGACAGAGCGCCAGCATTGATTCGGTCTGTTTACCCTAACGTTCGACCGCGAATTTGCGTCGATGAGTGAGCATAGTATAGTAAACTCCTTATAACGAATCTCAAAATACCGAGCAATCTTATTCGTTATAAGGAGTTTTCGTTATATGGAGGTACGAAGGAGAAATAACTAAATCTTCTATAGCGAATTTGAAAGAAACTTTTTCGTCAACAAATAACGCTTCTCTTTTACTAACCATCTTCATAATTACAAAGTTTGTATAAAGACGCATATATCGCGTTTAATGACTGACACCAACATTTCCTTAAGACAATGTAATGTACGAGTAATGGCACATATGTATAAGGCAATAAACAATTACTATATAAAATAAACAACAGCAATACAATTGTTTACTATCTCTAGCTGTCTTTCTTAGCAATTTCGGAACCTTAAAGATCTATTGGGAACCTTTTAAAATCTTATTATAAACAAAAGTACATAATTAAATAATTTTGTAAACATCTAAAATGTCAAAACCATTAGGGGATACTTTCGCGAGATCCAGCCGCGGGTACTCGCAAAATAACGTATATAGCTTTGTACACTTGGTGTATAAATCAGAGGGATAGGCGGTATATTTCAAAAGTTTGTGATTTATCATAATCCAGAGTTCCATTTGGTAAGTGACTGCTGAATTCTTTAGAGTTTTATTCAATACGCGGTAAGACATTGTTATACAGGGTGTAAAAGACATCGTACCGCAATCTTTCTGATAATAATACATTTAATGTCCTAATGAAATGAGAGGTTACAGATATTGCCGTCCTCATCCCATTCTTGAGCGCGCAATGTATCGTGAACATTCGGAAGCAATCGTCAACAAAATATTTACATTTAAGCAAAAATGAACCTTTTAACTAGTTGACGTGCAAACGATATTCGACCTTAGCGTGGCAAGCCAATTTCTTGGACATACATAGAATATTCGTTATTGATTTTCTCACATCCAGACATTTTCCGTATCCACAAGTATTTTTCAAAATCTCCTTTTACAAAATCTTCTCTTACTTCAAGTGACAGAAACGCTCTGTTTGAACTATTTTTAAAACGGCGGCAAACGAGTTTCTTGCTGATTATTCTCGTAGCTTGACTTTTCCGAATCAGTGGTAGCTTTTAAAATATTTGACGATTCCAAAGAACTTGTAAAAGTCTACTTGAATTAATAGTAATAAATAAATAAATATATATAATGACACACGGACGTCTGTTTCTAAGGTAGACAACTTAATGCCTGTGTTATAGGTAACAGACGCCTCTTATACACGAATACTTTTTTTTTGTAGAAATATATACACATTTTTACATCCAGACGCGAGGCGGGAATGTGACACCAGAGGACTCGCAAATGTGTTGCCGAGTTTGAGAGAACGAATATGCATTTTCCTCGAACTTGTACTAAACCAACGATGGTGAAACGAAACATTATTTTTCTTGAAATGTTTTGCAAGGCAAGAAGTTCCTATCTTTTGTACTTTAGGCTAGGTTAGTTAGGAAATTTACAATGTCTGGTGTTGATGGTCGCCAATGTTTATCTTTCAATTCAACGCGATCAAAGTCCTGGATTATAACTAGTAATACATAAGCGAGCAAATCCGCGGGATAAAGCTAGTATAACGATATAGTGGAAAATGTGTCGTTAACAAGCTGAATATGAAGACAAATGTTGAACTATCGTCGGTCGCTACGGAGCGATGTATCACAATCGCTGCGAACGCTTGTTGCTTGCGATAACTTAGCGATGTCGCTACAGCTAGCTGAAAACATACGGGCGAGGACTGTGTCGGTCTAATAACATTAATATTACAGTACTTTAATTTATTTGGGAAGCATAAAATCCCCGACGAGCATTGCATCGCATCCGAAAGGCCTAGCACGAACATTCTCGATAGTTTTACATACTTTTACGTTCGAATCCGAACGTTAAATGAAAAATTATATCTACTAACATGACAAAAAATTGTACCTATAGAGTTAAAGCTAGAGAGAAGACTAACGGTCTTTTCTATATTTTTAACTTAATTAATTAAAGGTCTTAAGCCTTCTACACACTTATAAGTATAAGTGACATTCAAAATTTAAATAGTGAAAACAACAGTGACACTCCGGGAGTAAAAACCAAACTAGAAGATACAGTGGTGTCAGTAACGGTAACATTGTCACAAGTTCCATGGTTTTTTCCCCATGTCAATAATGTCTAACGACTAAAGAAGTCTTATATCCATAATATACATACATATTATACATATATATTACACAGTTTAAATACATTTAACTCATCGATAACATTCGGTGAAGATAACACGAGTTTCATGAGTTTTCTTCACCCAAAAAGTGCTCAACACGTGGAAATCACCATTTTTGGAAGTGACAACTTCCAAAAATGGTGACATTCTAATGAGTTTAGCCCGAAAAAAGCCCAAAAATAAAACTGGAACTGTAGAAAAATAAATAAATCGAAGATGACATTAAAAAAAAGATGAAGACAACAATGGCACGGGCCTTTAGCCAGTGGAGTATACAATGACGATTATATAAAAGAAAAAATACAGATTCGTATATTTCAGTGCGTATAGCTAAGCTTTTTACAGTTGGCTAACATCGTCCGTGTGATGTATGTGGCACGACCGGCGGATATTTATAGTGGAATTATATGGGCCACCAGTTAACAATGTGCAAGACGCCTCCGATCCACTATTACAATGCCCTATCTGTGCAACCCTTGCCTTTGTTTGTTTTTTTATTTATTTTTAATGCCTAGGTTCGAGTGTCAAGTCTTTGTTTTTTTTCATTTTACTATTTTATATAATGTATTGTGGAAAAGACAATGCGCTAACAGTCGGTTTTTGAAATTAAACTTCTTTACGATTGACTTAAGTAAGCTGGTGATTGCGTATCGACAGCACTGCGAAAAGTGTGACCGGGCGAGGCAATTTCATTTTTAATTTGAAAAAAATTATTAAATAATAATTATTCAAAACATTAAATATTTTACGTTAAAAAGTGAATAAAATTGTACTTTAAATTAGGTACATAATATATACATAAATATATACAGATGGAGTTACACTCTCACTCACTCGTTTTTATTTTCTTCAAAGTTTAAAAGGAAAATGTGCTTATGTACAAGACACTTATATTACAGTCTCGTAAAATCTAAACCTTGATATACCTTGATAAGCAATGTTTAATATTTAATTCATTGAAAATAATATAAATTGTATAAAAAAGATAAAAACAATAATTTTGAATAACAAAAAAGGAAATCTTGAAAAATCGACAAACGAATATCACCGGAAAATAAGAAATGTCTTGGGAATTAGGTATAATTACAATATACTTCTTATTAATCATTAAGAATGAGAGTCCTATCACTTTAAAAAATAATTATATCCTTTTTATCTAAAGGAATGATTTTTCCTTCTCTTTTCACAATTCAATCGCGTATGTCCCTTTGCGAAAGTCAGTGAAAATATTAATTTAAAACCATTCCGAACCAAATCACTCACATTCTTTCAAAACTTTTAAATTAAATAATTATTTATTGTATCACAGAATATATTATTTGTACACAAATTAATTTAATTTTAAAACACTCACATATGCTTTTAATGCTAACATTTTGATGTTGAGTTTCTGAACGAAAAATATACTATGATGTCACAATAAGTTGCGCGCCATTTTATAGTCAAGTGACAGGTCCAGATGTTTTCGCGCGTTCCGGAACCTCTTTTATCTGCAAAACCATTCTAAGCCGATCTTTCATAGGCATACATTTTATATGATTGCTTAGATTGGTTTGTGATAGTAGAAGTGTTGTCCAGCTTAGTCTGACCCTTCCCTCAGTTGCAATCCAAATAAACAACAGCTCGGCTTGTGTGGTTACTTGTTATATCATCTAGTTCTTTTTTAAAATAAGTTAATGTCTCTCTGTACGCGTCCGCGTCCAATTTTTTAAGTAGTGCAATAACATTAATGCTCTTACGAAGTCGTATGGGAAGTTCTTGAGTTTCATTTTATTTATTTAAAAATAATGAGACTATCTGTAGAGTTCTAGGGTTGTCAAATAAATTAAATGAACGACATATTCTGAAAATAAATAAAGTTATTTTTAAGAAAATCATATGATTTCTATAAAATACACATTCTATTGAAAATATAAAATCTAACTTAGCAAAACGGTTCGTCTTTCCATCCTACAAATAATTAACGTAATACAGTGAGCGATCGATGGTTAGTGTTAGATACAAAAACACCATGTTACATGATTCTATGTCCGGTCGACGGTCTGATTAATGATTTGCCGCGTAAGGTAGTCCTAAATAGGTGGTGATATAACTACCTGAATTAGTACTGAACCCAGGGCTGCCATACGTCTCTGGTTTCCTAAATTCTCTTTATGTTTATAAACGGATCAGCACTTGGCTAGAATCGAATCTAAAGGAAAATTTCGATCTTTGACCACATCGACGCTACTTCTTAACGTAGAGTGCTTGTCAAAAAGATGTTTTATTATGTCCTAGTCTAGACCTGTTCACTTTTGTCTTAAGGATACCTAGGTTATATTGCGAAATATAGACTTATACGGAAGAATTAGAGTCAACGCTTGCAGTTCTTTTGGTCTGCAGCAGGATTGTGTCAGCGCCTCTGTCTCACATAAGATCAGCATGGAGTGAAGGCATTGCTGTCACGTCAAGTGATGGTATTGATGTCGCGTTTTGTTAGGTTTGTGAGAGTTCCCGGCAAGCTATCTGTGAGTTGCGACCCTTCTAGTGGAGCAGATATCGATAGTCACTTAGGTGAACCGCTTGCCCGTTTGACTCTTGTAATATAAAAAAAATACTCCAAAAGAATGAACGTCAGATTATTCCAAATAAGTTTAAACCTAAGAATCAGTTGACAACCCTAGAACACTACCTTCCGGAAGCGTGCACAATTGTAGGTTATTAGTACTTACGTTCATATAACTTTTTAGTGCATGTGATGATGATCCAAGAATTTCCGCCAGATTGTGACGAATTCAATTTAATGTGAACATCACGGCTTCCAGTTTACGACTAAAAGAAACTAAATGAAAGTAAACAGTTATTTTTGTTATATGAGGTAAAAACATAATTTTGTTCCCCGAGGGTGTGATTTTGAATTCAGAGCAAAGCGAAGGATTGTATAGTAGAATCCCGAGCGCAGTGACGGATCCTAAAGTAGAATACTGAGCGTAGCAAGGAATTCAAAATACGCCACCGAAGAACAAAATACTTTGGCCCCGAGTGACAATCACTAGTTGTCATCACAACTATGAGAAATACGAGCACCTGCATACCTTCTGACATCGAACTGAAATTAAAAATAATATAGAGTATTTAATGCTAGTAATACATACGTTTTACATTCAACCTTCAAGCGAGCTACTCCAACCTAACCAATCTGTCAAAAGCATAAACGCGGACCAATCAGAGAAGAGAAACGGAAGATCTCATGGGATCAAAAATTTATTTTCCCCTCGCTATGCCCCAATGCCACTTAAACTTTTTCGAACAGGTGTGATAAAGAATCTTTGACTTATAAACCGTGTTACCTAAAATTCGGATGGTAACCTATGGGTGGGAAACGAACGACATTTTAAAGGGAGTTTAATAAAAAAAAGTGACCAAAGGTGTGTCAAGACACGCTGATATAGAAGGGTAGCGTATCGTGTAAATTTAACTTATTTTTAGCAGTAAATATATTCACTTACCAAGAAATGTTCTGAAAATGTCGCAGAATGTCCATTTTTTGCGATTGTACCTGCAATTAATATACTATATGAAAAAGTAAAAAGATGCGTAATACCACGTATTATTACGTATGTCTCGTACAGCCGATGTACTCTATTTTACACTTGTGTACCTATAAGAGTTATGTAAAGAGAAGTATTTAGCTTATATTGTAGTTATCTTTTACTTACCAATTGACGCGAAATGTAAAAAAAAGAAAGTAATTTAAAGTATAGCATTAGATTTATGCAGAACGAATCTGGAAACCTTTACAAAGCTTTCTTTTTCAATATCGTAGTGTTAAACATACTTTTCTTTTATCATTATTATTAATAATAATTTACAAAACAACAAATCGGGATTTCAATATAGTTGAAAATATGACTTTCGAGTGTCTAATGTCTATGTCGAGTGTCGCTGTCGGCTAAGGGTAAATGACGTTCTGAAATCTGAATAACTACAGATAGGACACAGACTATTGCTTTGTGGCGGCGTTATAGTATAGATACCTCATATCGTGATTCATTACTCTCCTGAAGCCAGTGTTCCAGTAGAGCTTCATTTAAATGAACACTTTTTTAATCATTGAGTGTAGCCGAGGACTTTGAGAATGTTCGGGAAATTTTATCCTATCGCGTAAGTAACTACCGGCACCCATGGACAACTGTGGGCTCATTTGCCATTTGTTTTATTAAAAAAAAAAAAAACAAAAATACCAAAATATGTAAACTACATCGTTACTTCGAAATATTTTCACGAGATGGCGTACTAAGTTGATCTGTCATCTCACCATAAATTGGGCAAGACATCTCATGCCACGCCGCACGCTCACGCCGATCTCATGTGAGAGAGAGTTTAATTATTTTATCTGTATAATCGATTGTCCGGTAGAAATCGTTCTGAAGCGATAAGACCGCCGATTATACTGCAACATTGTACATATATATTTGTATTGTCTATTCATCTGTTTGTAGGTTGTGTTGTAGTATAATAAAGTGTATTCTTAAAATAAATTTTACATGATCTATAAGACTAAACGTTGTCTTATTTATAGATGCAAAACAGAAGCTTAAGCAAAAATTGTAAAATTAAGCTGACAGATAATAAAATTAGATTCTTATTTTGATATCAGTTTTAATGTAACAAATTAACCATTAACAAAATATTCTTTATCATTGAAAAAAAAAATACAAATTTTACAAAACATAGCGCTATAAATGACTTTCACAAGTACTTATAAGCTAAACCTCACTTAGAGCCTCAATAGCTCAACGGTATAAGGTATGGACTGAAATCCGCAAGGTACCCGGTTCAAACCCCACCGTTTCTCAAAAGGCGGCAACGCAGCTGCGGTATCACTTATAATCAAGTCAACTACCTGCTTGTTTGCTTATATAAAAAATAAGAGTAAAATGGAAATTAGAAATACTTAATAAGTAATACATTCGTAGAGGAAATCCAGAAACATTATTACAGCTAACCGTCCCTAGCAGCCGGTTTAAAACTGAATGATTATAATTAAACGGACTATTCATTCCTACATTTTGTAAGCACTTAAATAAAAGAATTAATTTGATAAATCGCCTGTGGATCGTCGAGAAAAATATACATTTTGTGAGCACAATAAGGGTTCTAATGAATATTACAAATTCTTATGTTTCATCTTACATCGCGGGCATCAGTTTGTCTATTTGTATAAGAAAATTGAAGTGTATAATTGTAATATAGAAATAAGTTATTTTACTACATGCTAAGGACGTATATCATACGGTACGGAAACGGAACTTTTACGGGCACATAGCTAATGTTATAAACAATAAGTTCTTTAAATAAAAATTCGTCATAAATGAGACAGAAAGACAATTTCATTTAATTTACCAAAAGAATAAAAATTCATCGCAATCGATAAAATCTTTGACAGAACTAGTCGCGAGCAGCAGGCTAGTCTTTAATAAAATCATTCTCTGAATAGAAACATAATTTCACTCGTCCTATATTGTAGCAGAATCACTCTTTTGAGCACTGTATCGCTATACGTGTTGTCATTCTATGTGAAAGAGATGACGCTTGATAGTGCAAGTTTCCTCATTTCATTGTGCAATATAATGAACTTGCGGTAAAATGAGATACAGAGAACCTATGAATTTCCGGATACTCAAGCTAGTCACTTATTAACAATTATTATAGCATAATCTATCTATCTATACATATCTAGGTTTTAGCGAGACTAATAATCGTTCTTTGTTAGTCTCGCTAAAACCTAGAAACGGCTGGACCATTTTGAATTTTGTTGGCGTCATTTTTTACCCTCATATCCGGGAAGGTTTAAGAGAAAAGGACGGACAAGTCAAGAGATTACTTAAAAAATAGAGATTTGTTCGCTACTTCTAAATGCTTCAAATAGATGACGTTCGTACTAAACTCTTTGGCTGACGTGCTAAAATTATTTCTTAAATCATACGGTCATCGTCTCGTTTTTATGGAGAAGACATAAAGGAGATTGGTTAATAGCAGATGAGTCCAAATTCGGGGAAGACAACGTTTGCCAGATACACTAGTACTGAATCAGAAACTCTGTGAAAAAAACCATGTCATAAGCAATGATGATCATCATCCCTCTATCTTCGTGTGAGCTATTGAGGTATTAAGTTTGAGCTATTATCAGCTCAAGCCTTAATGTAATGAGTTTGAAGTATTGAGTCTGAGCTATTTAGCGAATATAAAAGGTCGAGTGGTAAGTGTTGATACAGAGCTTGCTGCATGCGATACCGACATTAGAAGCTTTTGGTACCTTTAAGTATGCACATTCATAACAGGTTAGCAAATAAAAATGTCTACAAAAATTAGTACACTGTGCGGTATAAAATAAAAAAATAAATGCCAAAAAAAAACTGTAAAAATATAAATGCCAAAACGGGCAAAAAAATGCCAAAAAGGTTAAAGACGCTTTATGAACTAAATGACGTTGTTTCCGTTACGTTTTATGGTAACTAATGTATGTATGCGAAGAGCATAGATTTTGGCATCTACAAATATATATATCATAAAAGAAAGAAAATAGTTAACGACGCCGGCCTTTTTAAAAGGATTTTTGCTTGTACGCTCATGGTGCTTGCTGTGTTTTATTACATACCTTTATTGTTTATTTAATTTATCGAAAGATTTATATAGTTTTAATTATAAAAAAGTAGCGCAACGAAATAGCCCTAAATTATTAAAAAGTAACAAAAAAAAAACTACATAAATACTGCCTTTATACAGTCTACAAAAGACTATATCTTTTACGCCCTAGACAACGAGATCGCATTTGAATGTAAAATAATCATTTTTTTAAATAGAAGTTTAATTTAATATGAATAAAAAAAGGCAACATCATTAATTCGATTTTATAATTTAGAATTGCATTTCAAGTCTCTACGTCTAATAGTTTGGAAATGCTAGGGGGAGACCACCTTACGGGCAGACAGACGGACGGACAGACAGACAGAGCGGAATTATAAGGGTTCCTTGTATTACTACGGAACCCTAAAAACATATTCAGGTCATGGTCGCGGTGGTGAATAAGTTCTTAAATAGCTCCTTTAATGTGATGGAGGATGCTTAAGTATCAATCTTGCGACTAATAGTATTAAAAAACTAGTACTAGCTACTAGCGGAACCGACAGACATTGTCTAGCCCGAATTTAGGCTCGTCCCTTACTAGCCAATTAACATTTGTTTAAATCCTTCTTCCACTGGTCGAATATTTTACGAAATAAAAATTTTACGAATATCAGTTACACGGTCTGGTACATACGTCATCTGTTTGGAGAACTGAACACATCTGCATTTTTAGTACTTTAAATAATCTTTCGACTGTTCCATTCCTTCTTTCGTGTCAGTCGTGACCCCTTTCATTGATCCTGGTTGTAACCTGCCATGTGACCTTGTCGGGACCCTATATATTATATTTGAGAATTTAATTTACCCTTAATTGTTTAAAAATATTACGATCTTTTCGATTTTAATTAGAGGTAGCGCCATGCTTGTAGCCGAATTGGGCCAGCGCGTCCGGGTACTAGTACCTCTTTCTCACATGACATCGGCGTGAAGTGGCTTCAAACTAACAAACTCTTCAGCTTTATATATTAGTATAGAAGTATACATATCAAGACGTTATCAGGTCACTGCGACGTTTAAAGCTGTAATACTTGAAACAGTGAAAATAGAAAATAAGTGCCATAATAACAGTTTTACGAGCGAGCGCCTTATATATCAGCGGGTGGCGAAATAACTTTATTGAGCGATCATTAAGAAAAGAAGTGGGTAACGCAGTATGTGCTACAATGTACTTTATCGCCTCCTTAATAGGGCAATAACAATTGTCATGAGTTGATCCTTTTATGAATTGCCTAGTATGTACTCCATCATTTGATTGGGAATATATGTACGCAGGTTTTTGTACTGATACAATTTTTGAAGTGAAACTCCTTTATCGGCGTTGGAAAAATTATTACCGTCGCATTTTTCGGTTACGCGTCACATTTTTTCGTTACGCGCCATCTTTTTCTTATCCCTACCATGGTTGATTCAAGGAGTACTTTCTTCAGTGGAGTAGGGATAGCATAGAATAAATTTTGTGAAATGTAAACAATATATTTCATATTTCAATTACCATAAGCCTTTAATAACGAAAATAACGATATCAATGATAGTAATAATTCTATTACAATTAATGAAATACTGTAATAATCTCAGTAGTAATAGGTTAAAATGAAATAATTGTATTATTTGTATTCTATCTATGAAACTTCCGAAACACGGAGGAGGTCGGATATCAAATATAAACCAGTGTTAGAATGGCTCACCCATCTATCAAGAGCAACTTAACCTAGTGATCGACTCAAATGCCGACCACTGATTAGGCCACGACCTCCTCAATAATGCTTAGCTTAATATTATTGAATTATAGGACATTCGTCGGCGGCCCACCCTTTTTTGAGATATTTAATGGCTCTGCATCTTTCGCATGCAAATGAAAATATTTGCATTAAAGTTGCATTAAAATTAAATATCTTTTTATAGAGCAATAATGCAATAACATTGTTGTTTTTTTGTTAATTTATATATACACGTTTTTTTTCTTAAAATTTTATTTTATACTAGCTGTGCCCGCAACTTTGTCCGCGAAAAATTATGTAAAAAAAATAGATTCAATTGTTGCGTGATAGTATATAGCCTATAGCCTTCCTCGATAAATGGGCTTTCTAACACTGAATGAATGGTTCAAAACGGACCAGTAGTTTCTGGGATTAGCGCGGTCGAGCAAACAAACAAACTCTTCAGCATTATATATTAGTTTAGATTTATTATAATTATTATCCATGCAGTATTTATGAATGAATTAAATAGGTTTTTTTAAATCATATTGAAAATCACACTTATGTATGCATAATTATTCTGGTTACAAATGTAGTTAACATTTTTGATACAAATGTTAAGA
>JANCMC010011234.1:0-11294 GCA_024363005.1 Charaxes varanes | reverse complement strand
TCCTCCGTGTTTCGGAAGGCACGTAAAACAGTGGGACCCGATTAATATCACTTTGTGATATTAGTTGTAAGGTTGTAAAGAACGTGGGGGTTCCGAGGATGACCTCAGACGGCAGTTGGTCATCTTAACTCGCCCCACAGCCACATCCTCTGCAGTCTAATCGGCTCCGGCGGCTAAAATTAGGTAAAAAAAATAAATTCAATCTTAGCATATAGCCTTCCTTAATAAACGGGCTATCTAACACTGAAAGGGTTTTTCAAATCAGACCAGTAGTTCCCGAGATTAGCGCGTTCAAGTAAACTAACATACTCTTCAGCTTTATATGTATATTAGTATAGATATAAAGACAAAAGAAAGACATCACGAAATATGGAAAACCGCGTGACGTACACAGATGTTTCGCAAGGAGTTTATAGTTAGTAGACATGCGCTAAGAACGGATTTATCGATAGGAATAATAATTTATCGATAGGAATATATTAAGGAAGAGTATGCTCACAACTTTACGCGGCCGGAGTCGCGGGAAACGGCTAGTATGTATATAAAGTTGTGGTACTAAAGCCGGGTCCAGACATAGCTTCATTTGGATGATCATATAGTGTGGCCTGGGACTTTCTGTAGCTGCGCAAAGTTTTGTAGTACTTTGTAGTCTTCAAGGACAAAAATGTACAAACACTTTGAGCTATGTCTGGCACTCTGTCCATAGTCCAAAATGCCTAGAGGACGACGTGCGAACATCGGCCGCCGCACAAGACATGCAAGCCAGCAACGAGTGTATTCACAGAACTTAAGCGAAGAAAGACAAAATATAATAAGAGAAAATGCCCGATTGAGACAACGCGTGAGCACACGAAGATCATTGGCATCATACAATCGCTTGGCATTCCAATATGATCACAGCGAACTACAGTGATGATGAAAATTGGACCAATGAAGGCTATATGCCGATATTGCAATGCGTTAAAGTTCAAAAGAGAAACCGCTGGATTCTGCTGCGCAACTGGAAAAGTCAAACTGGATCCATTACTTACACCACCACAGCCACTGAAACCATTGTTCAATGGAAGTGATCCCGATTCCAGCCATTTTCTTCAACACATCCTTGAATACAATAACTGCTTTCGCATGACTTCCTTTGGAGCAAATATCATTCGAGAAGGCGGCTTTATGCCGACTTGCAAGGTAAAAGATACAACACACATAACCAATCACTCACACAAACACAATTAATTGCAACACATAACAACTACATATACACCACACACTACACCATCACACGATCAGAAGTTACACCGTATTCTTCAAACATACGATTCTCATTGGGATTTAACACTTGCGGATTCAGTTGTTTCATCAAATGCGTACCAAATACGAACGCTGTTCGCAATAATAGCGTAATATTATAAAAACAATATAAGTATAAAGTACATATTGAACGGGAATCATAGAGAAATTTCCAGCAATGCCTCTATCTGGGCATATGTTTGAGTTTTAAGCCACTCCTTAACCTAAAGTGGATCTTGTGATCACGATCCTCAGTAATGAAGGAACGGATAAAGATGAAGTTGATACAATGATAGTTTTGTTCTCATATAAATTTCAAATTATTTATAAAATGTCGTTTATAATACAAGTGAGTGTGACCATCTTAACTAACCTAACCTAAGTTTTTCACGTTTAATAGAGTATTTTTTTAAATAACTTTGCATATTTGCAGAAATTTCACAGTTGGCGGCAAACTCCTTGAGTTTAGTCTATATGGCAGATGTGAGGCTCGCGTATTGCATAGTGTAAGCTATTCAGGTAATTTATGTGATTAAATAAAATCAACTATAATAAAACCGTTAACCAATCTACGAAACATGCCATCAACACAATAGCTACATCTGCTACCAATTTTTGTTTTTATTTTTTTTATTTTATTTATTAGGTCATTAACATTACATACTAAACAAATAGAAACTAAAATTAAATTTACATTATAAATGCCACTGCAATTATGAATGACACCACTTGAAATGAATTTGTAGTAGCAAGTTTACAGACTAAAATATAGAAGCAGAAACAAAACAGACAACACCCTGGTACTAGACCAGGATAAAGCGAGGTAAAAGAAGAAGCAAATAGTGATACAATATAAATCGCAGCAGTTCCTTCAGTTTACTAAACATTCAACACACACTCCCTAGAATATAAAGTTTTACGTTTTTGTCGTGGTTATTTAATTAATCTATTAATTATGCGACTGGTGAGTCTTGAGACGTCAAAACAATTTAACAAGGGAAGTTTATAGGCAATTACATTTCTTCGATGGAAAATTTATGACTTTATGTTACGCGCGTATTATTCGCCGAATGACAGATCACCACTCTACAGCCAACTTGTAAAAATACTAATATCTCGGACGCAGGTAAGTTTTGGCATGTCCTCATGTAAAAAACTCGGCAGCAAGGATTATTTGAAACGTTTATAGGGTTGGCTTCCAGTAGTTGCTAGTTTGAATTTGGTTTTTTCTGTTATTTTCTTGTAAAGTCCTATTACTGGGTAAGGGCCTTGTGATAATCAGTAATACATTGTAATGATATTTACTGTAATTGTAACTCACAAATGCAGTGTATGCATGTATGTTATTAACACTGAGTACAATATACTTAGTTGTTGCCCAGTCCACGGTTGTAACAGGACTGACTCGTCTACCTTTGTGCCCTCGTATTTATACTCTTATGAACAACTACCCTCTTTTACATATACACTACAGGCCTCTCCCTTCCCAAGCTGTTATTTCTTTTCCTGGCCTAACCCCATCTAAGACTTTCCTGGAAAGACTAACTAAGTCATTACGCCACCTCTTTTTTAACCTATTGACTCATCGGCAGTTATTGGTTGGCACCCTCAATTTGTTTATTTTTTTTTTTAATAATTTTTAGTTTTGTGCAGTCACGGTCTCTCATGGAAGTGTTACGTGGAAGCTGTAAGACAACCTGGTTCTGTACAAGCAATATCAGCTGACGACTGTTTCGAATGGCGTCATGGGTATACAAAATCTAAAGTGATTTACTTGGGAGACAATATTGATACTAAGTGAGTACTTCATTATATATTAATTATACTTCTTTGATTTACGTTATTTACTTTTACTTTTTTAGGAGGTCGTATCTGAAGCAGTGGCCGACATTTGAGTCAATCGCTAGGCTAGCTCTTACTGGGGGCGGGTGCAAGACGGATGACACATTGTAGTTTCAAATATCCCACCTCCTCCGTGTTTTGGAGGGCACGTAAAACAGTGGGACCCGATTAATGTCTCTGAGCTATATTAGTCGTGAGATTATGGGGGTTCCGGCGATGACGTCAAGTCAACCGGTCATCTTAACTCATCCCGCAGCGACATCCTCTGCAACTTAAACGGACCCTTGTACTAGATAATGGGATAACGCAAGGAAGAAGATTTTTACTTTTTGATTACAATTAAAAGGAGAAAGTCATCTTTACGGTTAAAATATTGAGTCCGGATAAACCCGAGCCGGTTGATCTTTTTCAACTGTTGTGTCGACCAAGAAAATGATTTGCCACGCTAAAGGTCGAGTGTCGTTTGCGCGTCAATTAGTTAAAAGGCTAATTTTTGCTTGTTATACATTACGTTAATTTCTAACAATAACCCTAACAAATTTTTCTTTAAGTAGGTACTGTCATCCAAAATGGTAAAGCACATTCTTGGTGGACTATACATTCTTTTATATTTAACTATAAATAATTAACCTGAAAATAATTACAGAATTTATCTTTTGGAATCGGCCCGCAGTCTCTTGAACATGTATTTAAAAATATTATTACAGGGCAACCTCGATTTAACAAATCGAAGGGGAACAAGAAATTATTCGTTATATCAAGTAATTCGTTGAACTGAGGTTTGTTATGTTGAGGTTAGGTTGGTCTAACATTAGTTATAAAGAGGTAAAAGAATAGTTTTACGAACAAAAGCGTGTCGAAACATGTCGTGACATGAATCACATACTAAAAGTTTAAGAGTTATATATTGGTGAGAACTTTATATAAAGGTTATGGGTTGACAAAATTCGTTAATTAGAGGTATGAATATTTTTTCTTGATAGTTGAAAATTCGTTATAAAGAGGTTGTTCACAAAAAATGTTCGCATTGTAAAGGAATATTTTGTATTGACTCTTATGGATAATTCAAGGGGATTACGAAGAATTTGTTAAATTAAGGAAGTCGTTATATTGAGGTACGTTATATTAAGGTTGCACTGTACTTGTATTTTTTTATTTTTATTTCAGTGCTCGTGGAAACTTCTATTTCAGCACCAATTTGAAAGCTCCTTATGGCAAGGGGGAGGAAGGCTTATATCCTTAAATACCGGACTGCGATTGTTGTGGTCTCTTCTCAGTAACAAGCGCTAGGAACCCTCGTTAACAAATCTCTAAGTCGAATACATTACTAGAATATTACACATCATTAGAAATGACTTTCCCAAGAGTTTGTAAAAACCTAAGTGAATAAACGATTTTTTATTTGATTTGATTCAAATAATAATATCACATAAGGTCACATTTTATTACGTATTTATTTTTTTCATATGCTACAAACACATGGCATACATCCATAAGGCGTAGAGAATTATAACATATTATCTAATAAAAACTGACAGCATACGTTTTTTATTTTATTTTATTAGTAGTCTGCTACAATCATACAACATACATCCTATTTATCCCCGTGAACGGAGTGTATGTCGTGAAAAACCTAAATTTAAAATGGGAGCCAAGTTCAATGATATGCCTTGGTTGTTGAATTCAACGTCAAAAGAAGTGTGCTCTAAATGGGAGCCAAGTTATTTATAAAAACATCAAAATATTTTGTAACAACTTAATTTATCATTTCGTCTGAGTTAGATAGTTCTCATTTTCGGAAAACTTCTTACATGCGATGCGCTAGACATCTACTAAAGTATGGAAGTCGGTACCAAGCCAAATAGGTTCCTATTGAAGAACTTATTTGGCTCCTCAGGCATCAATGACACTGCTGCACATGCTTTTAATTTTTTGAAGGTGATTTTCTTTTATTTAAAAACAATTTAATTTGAAATTTGTAGTTGAAAGTAGATGGTTTTTATTTATTTAGATAAATCAACTAAACGCACTGCTTTAATAAGAGTACGCAGTAAATGAAGACATCACCGATGCATGTGAATGTATGTATTTTTTTAACTTTGTTGATTTTCAAAATTTATGTGGGACCTCTCAAGTATTCTCTACCAAACGAAGAAAGAATCATCAAAATCGGTTTGCAAATGGAGATGTCATCGTGTACCTCTTCCTTTTGAAGTCTGATAAAAACGCTAGTTTCAAAGTAATCAATGACCTATCAGGTTACTAATTTTGGCCTATCTTAGTCACCTGGAACTAGGTTAGAGTTTTGATCTGTGATAAAAGAGTCGATTTTTGGACGTGAATATCTAAATAACCGTATCAGGTTTGTTTATGGAATTTGAAGCACTTATCTATCCGGTAAGTTGGAATATATGAACCAAATTTGAAATGTTTATGTAAAATAGTTTTTGAGTTAGGAGTGAGTCAAAAGTGGCTCTAAATGGTTCGCGTATTACATGCGGTCCAGTGGCTGGCTTGAACTTGCCTTAACACTCTACCGCGTATTTAGGCAGTTTGTACTGACGCAAGCACCAAAATAAAAGACCTATTTTTCTGTGGACGCTAGCTTGAAATGAGATTGAAACATCTAGATCTAGAATCTTCAACATATCCTTAATTTATAAAAAACGATTCTTTTTTTTTACGGGCCATATATTTTTTTCAGTTTTAATGTGTCCTTTTGCGTCTCATGGTTGAAAAATAGTGAAGGGGCTGTATAAATATTATAATGTAAATATGTAGTTTCAATATGAATATAATAATGTAAATTTGGCAAACACACAGAGACCATGAAAGACATTTGTTACAGATATGTAAAGGAGTCCGCAATAAAATAATACGCCAAAAAACACTTGAGGCCTGTTTTCTGTTTGACATCTTTATACAGAGTGATACAGAACTGATATTTATAAAAAAACAAAAAAAAAATGTTTATCTATACGCCCGCCGAATGATATATAGAACTCAGCATTAACGTTTCTAAAGTTATTTGTTAAAGATATTTGTTAGAGGAAGCGCCAGCCTCTATTCTTATTGGTTTGCAGCCGAATTAGTTAGGCGCGTCCGAGTATCAATACCTCTTACAGACATGAAGTTTTTTTTTTTTTTTTTTTTTTTTATTGGAGATAGGCAAGCACTTGACCGCAGTCACGCTTGATAAAGTGTAGTAGTATGGTGGAGCGCGCTTGCCTAGAATGAACTTATTCACTCTTGCCTTAAAGATACCCATGTTGTAGTGATCTGGGAACACAGACGCCGGGAGAGCATTCCACGCCTTACTGGCAGCGAAGGTGAGTGTTAGTGATCACTATAAAGAGCGCGCTCCTAAACCTACACGCGATGGACCCGGCACCCACACGGTGAATCCATGGAATGCTAAGAAATTCGTCTCTGGGTCGTCTGTCAGTCGAGACACACACTTAATAAAGTTTTTGCGACTTTTGAATCTTTGTGGCATAGTTTATAAGAATGTGATATAATAATAGACAATATAAATGTAATGTAATATAATCATTTTTCTATTTTAAACTGCACGCGAACCTAAGATCAACTTAATATAATGATTAAATGCAAAAAAGCAGAAAGTTCTGTGAAAGTGCTTAGAAACTTTTCCTTTAGAGCAAATAAACGTTTGAGAAGTTTAAACCACTACGTAGATCAGCATATAATTTGTATGGCTTTATTCTTGCTCGCTAATAATATTATGGTAAATAATCTGACGTTGTTCTGGTAGTTTTCTCTTTTAGAACATGGCACATCGTTCTTCGGACTGTATGGAGAATTTTATCTACGTTTAGGATACGATCAGAACGGCACTTGTTGGGTAGGGAAATGGCACGTTAAAGGGATCCCTCAAATCTACATTTGGGTCACAAGTCCCAGGAACTGTCCTGGTTCCTTCCTCTGCAATACGATGGACTCGATAACCGCACGGTCAATCCATGGAGCATTGCTAAGAAATCCGACTCTTTAGGTCGAATGTCGTTTGCACGTCAATAAGTTAAAAGGCTCATTTTTGCTTGTATTACGTTAATTTCTAACAATAACCCTTAGTAAAATTTTCTTTAAGTAAGAACTGTCATCCAATATGGTAATGCACTTTCTTGGTCGACTATACTGTTAAGAATTAAACGACATAAGAACTTGGTTGCACTTTGTCATTCTTAGTGTCAAGGACGTAAGTGAATAGTCGTGGATATATTATACATATTTTTAAATAGGCACCCACTATTTCAATATTATTGCCGCCATAATAGCCACTAATAGAAATTGATCATACTGTTGTTAATGATGGTAGCACTGCTAACGCGTTATGTCACAAATGCAGCCATCGCGCCGGCCAATAACATTCATCCTACGTCATGATTAAGTTGGCAATACTGATAGATATTTTAATACTGATTATAATGAGCCTTTTTCTGAAAGTAAATCAATAGGTATATTTTGTAATTCAAATTATAATCACAATTAACAGACACATAAAAGGAAATTCAAAAGTGTCGCCTTATATGGTATCTAAAGTGATCTATGAATAATATAAAAATGTGTTATTTAAAAAACCCATGGCCTTCGCCTTCGCCATCGCAGTCGCCATCGCCATCGCCATCGCCATCGCCATCGCCATCGCCATCGCCATCGCCATCGCCATCGCCATCGCCATCGCCTAATGTAACATCTTATAAATATTAACAAAAAATAATGACATAAGTATTTATACGATATTAACGTCACTTAATAGTTTTGTCTGCCCTGAACCGTATTAAAGTTCGAATTGACTCGTTTCTAAAGAAGTATAGAAAAGTGTTGTTTTTAGATTTTTTCAGGCATTTTTTAAAAATTTTCTCTCCGTAAGAGCCATCCTAGTACTTCAAGGAATATTATTATAAAAGAATTAACGAAGTCGGTTCAGCTGTTTTCGAGATTTGCGCTTAGGAAAACATTTTGGGATTCATTTTTATACAATAGATAAGAAATTGTTGATTTTGTTAATGACCTTGGAATTGGCAAAATGGTGATTCCGGTTTGGCTAATGTTCTCATGGAGAGTTGTAAATTAGTCAAAACCAGTCTTTTACCTATTAATATTACAATAATTTATTAAAATTAGGATACGGTTGTCAACAGTCGTAGACCCTTTCAAGTGAAAAACAATTTCAGCTTTTTTCTTTGATTGTAAACCCAAATTACACACCAAAACTAAGAATTACATTGAAATCCAGAGTTGAGTTGAGTTGAGCTATGCTCAGATATATTTTATATCTGGTAATAACTCATTAATTCACATCAAACCTCTTCAATTTAAATTAGAGATTGTGAAATAAATTATTAAAATAGTGAAAAATATAAGCATGCAAGTAACACCGGCGTAAAATGAAACTTAACTAACTGCTCTTACACCTCCATTCTTAGCGAGTATCTAATAACTATAGACTACCAAACATCTTTGTACGTCCCGCGGTTTTCGAGATTTCTTGTTAGGTATTTCACTTTAATAGTAGGTATATAGATTAGGAATGATATATTTGTTACTCTCGTAACAACTCCGATTTAACATTTTTGAAAGCTTATTATGACCATGATGGCAGTACAGCTGGGTTGAAACGAGTACTTTTTGGATAATTTCAGTCCATCCGTGTTATGCGGATGCAGTCCATGCGAATCTATTTATTTATTTATTTATGTACTACAAAAATTATAAAGTAAGTGGAACTTATAAAATATGTTTACAAAGGTAGACTTATCTCTTAAAGAGATCTCTTCCAGCTACTTAATGACGAGTGTATGAGAGAGAAATGTATTAACAGATTGATTTTTATTTGTTATATGCTCTGAAAGAGAATTCCAGAGTTGCGCAGCAACAACAGCAAAATAATTTTTGTAAAATGTAGTGTTATACAAAGGTTCTGCTAGGTCTTTTTTAATGACACAAGACCTGAGAGGCCTAACATTAGGAGGGCAAGAATTAAATTTTTGTAAGAGATACTCAGGAGAAGAATTTTTAAAGATATTAAAAAGAGTAGTCAATAAATGCATATTCCGGCGATGGCGGATCATTAACTACTGTTTTCCTTACCTTCCGAAACACAGAGGTCGGATATTAGACACCCATGTTAGAATGGGTCACCCATCTATTACCCGACCGCGGTAAAAACTACTTCACCTAACGATCGACCCAAATGCCGGCCACTAATTAACCTACGAAATCAAGTATCTTTGATTTCAATGAACTTCACTAATTGTCCTCTTGGGAATAAGTTTCTCACAAAGTAACGTCCCTTAATACTCGATCTTTATGAACTAATACATTATACTGATGTATTGCCTCATTAATTTTTTAACTTATTTTCTTATACTGGTTGTTATGCGGGACTTCGTGTGTATAAAATTGTTTAGCGTGATGATGTTATAGCCTTCTTCGGTAAATAGGTTATCTTACACTGAAATAACTTTTCAAATAGTTAATCCAGTAGTTCCTGAAATTAGTGCATAACACAAACAAACTCTTCAGCTATATAAATAATATATAAATATATACGGACTATATGACACGGACGTCCGTTCATAAGGTAGACAACTTAATGCGTGTGTCATAGGTAACAGATGCCTGTTATACAGAAATATTTTTTTGTAAAAATATATAAATACATACATATAGATTACACACCCAGACTCGAGGCGGGAATTGAACCCACGACCCCCGGAGGCAGGAAGGCAGGGTCACTGCTCACTGCGCCAACGGACGGGTGTTGACGATTGCTTCCCAATGTTCACGATACATTGCGCGCTCAAGAATGGGATGAGGATGGCAATATCTGTAACCTTGCATTTCCGAGATGAATGGCTTTTGTGATTTTATTTAGGACATTAAATGTAGCTTTATCACAAAGTTTGTGGTACGTTGTCTTTTACACCTGTATATACCCTGGCTATGTATAGCCTTTGGCGTAGTTGGCAGTGACCCTGTCTTTCTCTGGTTATAGGTTCGATTCCCGTCTCGAGACTGGGTGTATTATCTATATGTATGTATTTATATATTTTTTTAAAAGGTTTGTGTGTCACAAGCGTCTATAACACAGGCATTGAGTTGTCTATCTTAGGTAACATACGTCCGGGTTTCACATAGTCCTATATATTTATTTATACGACACCTATAAGAAAAACGCAAGTTAATTTTTTTTGTTTGTCCGTCTGTGTTGCCAAAAATCTACACAAATATTTTCGAAACAGTGAATATATCGTAATACATTATTTATATATGGATACGTGAAGCGTAGACTTCAGATACCATTTTACGAACATTGCGCGGACGGAGAAGCATGAAATTTGGCACAATTATAGTCCATACAGAGGAAAGTGTGTGAATGCTAATAATTTTTTATAATATGCAATATCAATGTATTAAATTATTAAAATAAAATCACATGCACACCAATGCCAAATATGAAAGAATGAATACGTAACAGAACTGAAAATAACGTCATTTACAGTTTAGAAACAATATGGTAAGTTTGCCCTAAGTTCAATGAAAACTCATTTAGATTCATAATTAACGGACATCTGTGTACAGTCGTGGATATTTTCGCAATAAAACCGGATAATAACGTTCATTTGTGGCATTAATAGTCGCTTACAGCGCTGCCAGCATTGTTCCAACCTTGCGTGATAAAATGAATAAACTTCATAGCTTTTAAGCAAGAAATGAAAGTCAGAATTCCTCTTTAAGCGCTTTATAGTTTCATTATCAAACATGAAATGGGAACAATGTTGTTAATACAACAGAATAGTGACTATACTACACACTAGGGGTGGTAAGACTATCGTGAAACCAATTTTAGACGATCGCTCCATAGTTTTATTATCAAGCGTGAAATTGAAACGTTGGGGTAATAACAACAGAAAAACCGATATACTCTACAACAGCTAGACAATATTTGTTTACGGAGATTACTGGCAAGTCAAGTAAAGTTTCGTAATACTCCCTAAAAAGCCTTCTTCTCTCACAGAATAAAGGGAATTTGGGATTTGGCCTATTAAGCTTTCTTCTCTGAGGTATGGTCGATAAAACATTTCATTTCTGAGAAGTATTGGATATGCAGTTTTTATCAAATTGTTCTTCTTCATCTCAAAGCA
>JANCMC010011192.1:0-11305 GCA_024363005.1 Charaxes varanes | reverse complement strand
CCTAGGCCCCAAGGAGGCAATTCTTAATAGTATCACGCATTTAATGCTAATGCAACCGGCGTTGACGCTGAAAGGGTCCGCTGTGGACCTACCACGAACATTTTCTTCTTAAGTAAAGTATTTCGGTTCAAAAAGTCCGTGCTAAGCCCTCGGATCTGTGTTCGTCGACTTTTTTAACTAATACCTAGCATAACAGATTTCTTTTAAAAATAAAAAAAAACACTGATACATCATTAAAACGTGTCTGTTTTTATTTCTTTTTTCCCACTTAGCTGTATGGTGTGTGTGTGTGTATTTACCTTTAAGTAACTTAACATTTTGCCTTAATATTATGTGTGTTCTCTAAATTGCGTTTTAAATGTATTATGTGTTGGTAAACCCAATAAAATAAAATGACGCTATACATTGTATAGTCGACCAAGAAAGTCCTTTACCATTTTGGACGACAGTTCCTACGTAAAGAAAATTTTGTTAAAGGTTAGTGTTAGAAATTAACGTAATGAATAACAAGCAAAATGAGCCTTTTAACTAATTGACGTGCAAACGACATTCGACCTTAGCGTGGAAAACTAATTTCTTTGTGGACTATAGATGCTTAATTACTAATATTATAATTGTGAAAGTAACTTGTGTCTGTTACGTTTTCACGACTCAACCGCTGAACAAATTTTGTTGAATTTTGGTATAAAGTTAAGGCCCGTTGGCGCAGTGGGCAGTGACCCTGCCTTCTGCTCCGGGGGTCGTGGGTTCGATTCCCACCTCGAGTCTTGGATTGGTGTATATGAATTATCCATATGTATGTATTTATATATTTAAAAAAATATTTGTGTATACCAGGCGGCTATTACCTATAACACATGCTTTAAGTTAGGAACAGGCGTCCGTGTGTCGTGTAGTCCTATATATTTATATATTTCTTATTCTATGAAAACGTTAGTTTTAATTTAAAATTGTTTGCCAAAAGTAGTTACTTGAGAACGTTATAAACCATTATAAAACAATATAAGAAAAATAAAATTTGACAAGTAATATAACATACGGCTGTCGCGATTACGCTTTGACATCATCCGATACATGTGTTTGTAAATGGTGCAAATCGTCTGGCGTTGTTGTGCGTGTAGTATTATTTTAATAATTTGATATATTAATATTGCATATTATAGAAAAAATATTAGCTTTCGCTAACTTGCCTCTATATGAACTACAATTGTGCTAAATTTCATACTTCTCCGTCCACGCAATTTTCTTAAAACGGTACCTAAAGTTTTCGAAGGAGGTCGTGGCCTAAACAGTGGTCGGCATTTGAGTTGATCGCTAAGTTAAGGTGCTATGGCTGCGACCGGATGATAGATGCGGTGAGCAAAGAAAACGCTGCAAAAGAATTATCAGGAACCATAGCAGTGCCTGGGACTTGTGACCCAGGTGTAGGTTTAAGAGTACTCTTTATAGTGCCCACTAAAAGTCACCTTCACTGTCAGTGTCCCCCCGTTAAGAGAAAATATTGTATTTTTTGTCCAGAATAAATTAATAAGTAATGATAAAATACCAGACGTCTGGCAGATGCTTTGTCGACCTTCGAAGAATAAATATGCCTTTTTCCTGAAGTCTTATTTAGTTCGGAAGTACCGGAGTTGGCAGTTGGTTCCACAAAGAAATTATACGACGCAGGAATTACTCTGTAGTCAGGAAAGGCTCTAGAGTTATGGACATCTAAAGTGGCAAAGACTGTAGGTGTAATTTTAAAGTTGTGTTCGGTGGCGAAAACTGTTTATTTTTATTGTAATTTTTATACGTTACAAATATCCCAGAGCACTTAAATTTGTATGTGCTTTTTTTTATTTATTAGCGCACGCTTCAGAAGGTCACTGGAGGATGAAGGCGTTCATAGAGCTATTAAATTATTTTCACCTTAGGTAACTTTAAGATCTACAAACGACTTGACAGCAGCATATTACAAATATTGGTTGGTAAAAATTAATATTCAAAACTGAATCAGTATTACGGTCATCACTAGGTAATAGGGCAAGAGCGTGTCAAGACACGCTTATATAAAAGGGTTCCGTATCTGATAAACGGTAAAAGCAGATAAAATTTTCTATAGAAAAAAATAAGCTTTTTCTTATTTATAATATTTTGTATGATTATTGCTCACTCTTCTCCTATCGTTTATTTGAGTTCCCCAGTTTCACCCCTAACAACTTGTAAACGGCTCAACCGATTTTCATCAAACATGTCTAAGAACACTCGCAGATAAGTCGCCTTTAATACGAAAAAAACTAAATTGAAATCGCTTCATTCCGTCAGAAGCTATGATTCCACACACACGCACACACATACACACACATACACACTCACACGCATACACATATACACTCACACACATCCATACGCACGCACGCACATACACACAGCAGACGTCAAAGTTATAACACCCCTCTTTGTGCGTCGAAGGTTAAAAAGTATTTAAAGTTGTTTGTTATATACCAGCATCTTTTATCTCCAGCCAAGATTTGTAATAGCTAGTGACATAATTGCGAATATATTTCCATCTATCTGCACATTGTCTTTGTATGACCGCATTCTGCAGATAAATTGTTTGCTCAATTCTTAAAATTCCACTCATTTTAGAGCTCCATTATTAAAAATAGCTGGTTCTTATTAAGACGTAATTTATTTGTTTATATATCGCCTATATGCTTGAAAAACAGCGCTGCAGTGTAGACCCATACACTGCAGCATTTATGCTGAAGCATAGACCTTTTTGGTACAGTGGACCATAAAACTGAAGAATAAGATTGGAACGTCGAAATAAAATTATTTCTATAAACACACGCGACCTTGTATACGATACTACAAAAAAATGGCCTAGACCGTGTCAAGACACGCTTATATTGAAGGGTTCCGTATCTGATACGCTATAAACGTATTTGTTAAATAACTTCAGATGTTGTTGTCCGATTTCGTTCAAAATACCTAATAAGTTTTTAGCATGTTCTATGAACATGGGAAATTTTAAGTCTCTACGTCTAATAGTTTGGAAATACTAAGAGGGGGGGCACCTTACGGTCAGACAGACGGACGGACGGACGGAGCGAAATTATAAGGGTTCCTTGTAGTACTAAGGAACCCTAAAAAATATTTTGCATTACTCAGAATGCAAATCTTTACCTGACACTCGGTTTGTTTGTTATAGGTAATCTGTGATAAGACTCCACCAATTATGACGACATTTTCACTGGCAGATAACTAATTCTGTAAGGAATAACATAGGTTACTTTTTTTTTAGACAAAAATATTAGGATTTCGCGCAAACATATTAAAACCTTAAAATTGTGCAAGAAAATATTGTATTTCAAAAGGCGGAGTTGCAGGTAACAGTTTAATATAATATTTTTTGTAATCCTATTTTTTGGGAAGTATTTATTTTCATAACAATATATAATATAAAACAACGTATGTATCTTTTAAAACGTTACCGTATATTATAAGTGCGTTCCAATAAGCGATGGCAACGTTTTAAAGTGCTCATTCAGATATTCGACATTTGAGGACTGCGATCTTTACGGTCGCAGCGAAAACGTCGAGGTGACGCTTAGTAAAACGCACTGTTATCATAAAGTGACGTCACGACAACTTCGAGATTTTCGGAGGGAATATAAAACCTTAAATGTAAGTTTGTGTGTTTTTGCTATAAAAACGTTAATTACTTTAGAAATATTAATTTTTTTGGCAATAGTAGATACTTGAGAACATTATAAACCTATTTTTTATAAAATTTTTCATCATGTTTATTGCCGAGATAAATACAAAGGAGTTTTATTATTATTATTTATTGTTTTAAAGAATACTACAAAAAATATCTTAGGTATGTCTAATATTGCCGTATCCCCTCCTACTAAGCTCCTATTAGAAGCCTGTGTCAGAAGTGGGTGCAGCAATACCCCGGCAGCGACAGGGCTTCAATCCTTGTATATTTTAGTCCATACCTTTCACCGTTGAGCTATTGAGAGTCTTATAAGCAGATAAACTACAAGACTCGAAATTGGTTTCTGAAAACGCCATCAACGCATCTGGCAAGAATACAAGGCTAGTACGTTTCAAACTAGCCGAGGCGATTAGTTCTACGCCCAAAAACCCGCCGTGTCATGTTCCGAAACTATAAAGGGTCGTTATTGATATGATTACACTCAAGTAAAATTTCTTATAAATTAATTTTACAACCTTAGGCATCTGTTAGACGTGCATATAAACTGGTGTTTAAAATTTAAAATTATATATTATCTATACTTCACTACATAGTATAAAACAAAGTCACTGTCGCTGTCTGTCCGTCCGTATGTATGCTTAAATATTTAAAACTGCGCAACGGATTTTGATGCGGTTTTTTTTAATAGATAGAGTGATTCAAGAGGAAGGTTTTTATGTACAATACACGCATAATATTGTAGAGATACACTGACAAATTTAGAGGTTTCTAATGTGATGTCGTAAATAAATACATTTTTTTGCGCTTACGTCGCGTGCGCTGGCTAAATCTTACGAGATAGAACAAAATAATGTATTACGGAATTGAACGTCATAAAAAGATCTACAATAAAGTCCGCGATGATATATGGCTATCTCCTAAGGATAACCCACAAGAATCATTTTTATCTTTTCTATATTACAGAAATATAATGAACTGTTTACGAAGCTATTTTAAAGAATACCGTATTAATTCTTATCCATTTAAATACGCTAGATACTTTTCACATTTTATGCAGATCAAAATTTCCCTTTACACTATATCATTAAAATGAATATCTTAGAAGTTATAAGAGAACTAGAATGGGGAGGCGGGCGCTCGGTAGCGTAAGCGAAAAATATTATAAATAAATAAAAAGTTACGTAAGTTGTTGTAACTCCAAATTCCCAGCTTTACAGTAGAGAGTTACAAACAAGTAACTTGTAATATAACAGTCGCTTTTTAATATATATTATATTGTGTACAATAAAGTAATCGACGTTATTGAATATATAATTGTAAACACAAATGTGTCATATAATGATGATTTTATTTCAATTTACATGTTTGTAAAGCTCCACTGTGTAGTTGGGAATTTGGAGTTACAACAATTTACGTGGGAGGTGTCGAAATATGTATGTGAATTTGTATAAAGAATATATTTATGTGTTTTAATATAAATAAGTGTGTATGTTTATATGTATATATTTATTTGTATCGTAGAAATGCTTATTTTTTGCACCAACACATTTTTTTATTTCCAAAAATACTGTCTCGCCTGGGTTGTCTGTAACAGCTCTACCTCACCGAGAAGCCATAGCGACATTGCCTGCTACGTATCTAAACTATTCATATTAAAATTTAGAACAAGTAACTCACTTGGCGACGGTCTGGCGACGTCGCCAAATTAGAAGCTAAGTCTGTAATTCAAAAAAGGCGTTTCAGACGCGACGACTGTTCATCGTCTCGGTTACTAGTACATTTAAAGTGTCTGATATATGGTGTTGTTTATCACGCAGGACTGAGACTTAGTACGTCTGTCCCTATAAAGTCGTGTAACGTCAAAATTAACGTTTTTACTAATTCGGTATTATTATGTATAAGATAGCTATATCTAAAAAGCAATTTAAAACATTTTTGTCACTTTGTCTGCTTGTTCCGGGTAATCTCTGAAACGGATGGACTAATTTGGACGAGATTTTCACTGATAGATACCTGATTTTACAAGGAATAACAGAGACTACTTTCCATTTAACAAAATCACGCGTGCGAAGTCGCTGGCTAGTAAAAATATATTGTGATTTATTATGTTAACTGTTAATAATGTATGAAATCACCAATATTACAAGCTTTGAAGATACCATGCAGCTTTATCTGAATAAAACCAAAATTTTAGGTTACAACGAGAGAGAGTGCAACGACCGTTGCTGCTATCCGCGCCAGCTTAGTAGCTTCGACACCGAGAGAAACAGCTCTGCCAAAGGTTGCCAAAGACGATACAACACACAATGCAGGTAATATCTTATTGAAAAATTAAATTGAACATATCGTATTTGTGAAATAATGATAGCAAAATGATACCCGACTGAATTTGTTGCGGGTAATCTTTAAATTTGAACATAAAGAACACGTAAAGAACCCTCATGCATTTGGCCTTGAAATCAGTGTGGATGTTCTATACCTATATTATAAAGAGGAAATATTTGTTTGTTTGTCTGCATTGAATAGGCTCTGAAACTGAAACTGAAAAATGTAAATATTTGCGGAGCCGGGGCGGGCCGATAGTTTTTAAATAAAAGTAATTTTTACATTCATAATACGGCTAAATTAATTAAAATGAATTAAATAATGAGACTCCCGTTGAAAACTACTCGCAGACGTGTTTTCTGACTGAGACATGAATGATGCTCTTTTCTTAAAGACTCCTCCTAGGTCGCATCGGTTCGAAACCACCGGAGACGGCAGCTGGTTTCACATAGATGTTATATGGCATAGTAGATGTAGTATATGGATGGCGACGGGGAAATGACATTCCGTTGTTCCTTTTCAGTCCGTCGCAAGGGCCGTGCTGCAACCCGCAGACGTGCCAGTTCGTGCCGGCCGGGTACAACCAGACGTGCCGCGAGGCCACCGAGTGCAGCCACGCCTCCTTCTGCTCCGGACGCTCGGCCGAGTGCCCCGACCCGCGCGCCATGGCCAACCACACCAAGTGCAACAACGGTGAGTCGTACTGCGGCTTGGACAATAATTAGGGATTTTTTAACTCCTCCCCCGTCGTTGTCATAGATTGTCATATTTTTGAAACCCTTGGTTTTAAATCACCTAATGAAAAAAAGCACCTTTTTTATGTAGTACGTTAATAAAAGATAAAAGAGTTAAATTTTAACATGTGACGTCACAAAGATTTTCATACCCCCTGGTCGTTGTCATACAATGTCAAATTTTTGCTATGCCCTTCTAACCCCTATAGGTTAGCCAATGCAAATTCAATCAAACAATAGGCAACGAAACTAAATCGGTTCATTCAATAAGTGGCTCAAAAACATTCTCTTTGACTCTGTAAACAAAATGACAATGGACGGATAACATAAAAGCAACCACAAATACATAACGTAGAGATTTAGTACCTCATTCACGATATTTTGTTGTTGCAACCAATCAACAGAAGTTGATAGTTGAAGGATCTTGAAATACCAATTTTCGATTCGGTGCCTTAAGGCTCCTCTCGGCAATAGACCTTACGTTATCGCTTTCAAGATCGCCTAGGCAATCAGAAAAATAATGTTGCCCGTAGTTGCCACCACAGCAGCAGAGTTTAAAATCTTTATATTTACGTAGTATAAAACAAATTTGCATTCCGTTCTTGTACGCTTAGATCTTTTAAACTACTCAACGGATTCTCATGCGGCTTTCATCAATAAAGGGATCGATTCAAGAGGAAGGTTTATATATGTATAATACATACATATCTAGATTGCACACGTGCGAAGTAATAAAATTAGAAATTAATATTAATATTGTTGATTTTTTTTTTTTGGTTCCAGGCACACAGCTGTGCATCAATGGCGAATGCAGAGGCTCTATATGCCTGGCGTGGAACATGAAGGAGTGCTTCCTGTCCTCGTCGCCCACCAAGATCGGGGACGGGGTGACTGCTGTGGTGGACCGGCGGGCGCTGTGCCAGCTGGCGTGCCAGACCGGACCGGAGCCCGAGTCCTGCCGGAGCACTGCCGAGTTTGCCAAAGATGTGGGCCTCCCCACCGGCGGCATCAGCTTGAGACCCGGCTCGCCCTGCGATAACTTCCAGGTAAATGTTCCAGTGATGTTGGATAATTATGGATATTGATCGATGTGGCTAATGTGATTTAGGGAGGGAAACGTGTCCTGTCCGTGTTTCGGAAGGTACGTTAAACAGTAGGTCTCGGTTAATGTCACTGATTGATGTAAGTCGTGAGATGCAGGGCTGTAGGGGTTCCAGGGATGACGTTAGATGGCAGTCCAGCATCTGAACTCGCCCTACTGATGTCAATCCTGAAATCCCCACAGTCCCACGACTAATTTCACTCGGTGACATTAATCGGGACCCACAGTTTTATGCGTGTTCCGAAACACGAACTAGTTAGGATCTTTAAAAACTTAAAGTAAGAGCTACTTAACCTAGAGATCGTCTCAAATACCGGCATCTGATTACTGACTAGCATAAGTCCCTTGTGGAATCAGTTGCCTGCTTCGGTATTTCCGAATGGATACGATTTTCAAGAAAAGAGCATACTCATTTCTCAAAGGCCGGCAACGCATCTGCGATCCCCCTGGTGTTGCAGTTGTCCATCGGGGTCGGTAGTCACTTAGGAGAACCGCCTGCTCGTTTGCCCCTTGTGACATAAAGAAAAAAACGTAAAAATCTGTAAAATTGAGAACCTTTTCTTTTTATAAATTGGTTAGAAGAAGAAAGAGTCGCTCTTAATGTATTCGCTGTTATATATAAAATCATAATAATAATAATAATAATTGGTTTTCATTTGACTTGTCAAGCACTGACGCCGTCTGTCGTATTACAGGGGTACTGTGACGTCTTCCTCAAATGCCGCGCGGTGGATGCAGAAGGTCCATTAGTGCGGCTCAAGAACCTGCTATTGAACCGCGCCACCCTGCAGTCGCTGCAGGCGTGGGTCACTGAGCAGTGGTGGGCCGTGCTGCTGGGTGGGGTAGCCCTCATCGTGTGTATGGGGGCCTTCGTCAAATGCTGCGCCGTGCACACACCCTCGTCCAACCCTAAACGACCGCCGGCCAGGTGAGTTTATTACTATTATTTATTTAGTACAAGGGGCAAACCTAAGAAACTATCGACGTTCATGGACATCTGCACCATCAGGGGGCTCGCAGAAGCGCTATGCAATGCTTCAATGGGAGGTTTGGACCATTGGGGAATCTTACAAATCGAACTAAACATGATAGCAATATGTGAGGAAGATGTACTGGTAGCCGAATTACAAGCGTACCTTGAATTAGTGCTATCAAGATACTATAAATTTAAGCAAGTTGTGAATTCTTATACAAAGTAATATATAAATTCGTTGTACATTTCGAGAGTATATAGGGAAAAATAATTGTATCGGATCTTTATAAAGGCGCCCGGACGACATCGCAAATAAACGTCATCGTCAACCTATGTTTTCTGACTGTTGGATATAGGTTTCTCTCCTTTACGCTACAGATTTCTATCGGGGGCTAACCCCATTTACATTGTACGGGTGAAGTACTTAGTATAGTAAGCATTTCAATTGTTAACAATTTTACTAAAAACAATAAATTATCCAGTCCGTCCAGCACTATCCATCCATCTACTCGTCATTAAATTTTATTTCACCCTAAAAATTGGTCCTTCGAGCCGGATCTGAACCAGCGGCTTATAGAACGGAAATAAAGGTATTTTAATATTCTACAAGAACTTTTTTTGTTTTTCAATTAATAGACGTCTGTCTGAAACCCTCCGGCGTCCGATGAACACTTTGAGACGGATGCGTGGCGGAGCGGGCGAGGCGCGGCGGGTGGCGGGCGCTCCGGGGGCACCGCGCGCTCCGAGGCCGGGGCACCGCCGTGCGCGTGCGCACAAAGGGTACGCGCCGCCTCTCGCCTACGCCGCTAGGGACCTCGGTAAGTACCAGCCGATAGGGTGACCATGTAAGCACTGACACAGTGGACAATAACATCTAATAACACAAATTGAGACATGATTGAGAAGATTGTATTAGAAAATAGGTGCATCTTAATTAAAAAGATAGGAGTTAAGTATTGTTTTTAAATGTTCCAAAAATACTTAACTTTTTCATTGCTTGTAACAATGTGCCCTAAAATACATCTGATAATGCTGATATCATATTGTTTCTAGAAAACTCTCTCTTTTTAAGGGAAAGTTTGATACATGTATATCGTATAAGTGTGAATAGTACTTTCTATTTGTTTTGGCAAGTGTCATTATGTTTAAAAGAGGCGAAGCATTATGAGTAATCTCGTTCATTAAACCAAACGAAGCTTTTTTTTATTGAATTTTAACTTATTTCTTAAATGTTTCGCGAGGTGTTGCATTCCTGGTAAATGGGTTATTTGCAAAAACTAACTATAATGAAAATTAAGCTGTACATAAATAAACGTATATAAACTCCTAGCAGACTTGACCACGCGCCACCGTGGCTGAGTGAAGAGTGATTTAGGAAGGATTTCAAAGACTAGATTAAAATAAAAGGTCATTAATCAAAATCAAAACTATCCTATCTCTCAAGTTGGGCCAAATTACACATAAATGCCAACTTTCATGAATATCGGTGGATATGGTAAAAAGTCCACTTAAAACGTACATAGTGATACTGGAGTTTTATGTATTAAGAGGTGCCTATTTCTTTATGTGCCTACAATTTGTGATATTTAAAGAATCTTATCAATCAATAATCATAGGAAACTAGAACATTTAATGGGTCTGTATCGTTGCAGAGGAAGGAATCCAGACACTGCTTGGGAATTGCGAACCACGTACATATTTTGGGATTCCCGTTCAGGTACTCTATCTATCTCTACCCTGTAATGTATTACTCTCAACTGACAGTGTTCACTGATGATATATAGCCTATAACCTTCCTTGATAAATGGGCTATATAAAACTGAAAGAATTTTTCAAATCGGACCAGTAGTTACTGAGATTAGCGCATTCAAGGAAACAAACAAAGTCTTCAGCTTCATATATTAGTATTGATAAAGTAAGATCATTCAAAAATTATTAAAATGCTTTAGGGTAAATTGCTTTAACAGATATGGTTTAGATATATTGTGAAATTGTGATAACAGAATATGGCGAGTACATATTCTGTTATCTTATTGGATTCTTTGTGAGCTCTTGGCGTAATAAACGCAAGAGGAACACTTGTAAACTTAGTTTTAAATCGAATGAGGAATTTTGAATGTGATAACTACCTACCTTAATTAAACCTAAACGAAAATCCCTTAATTGTGTCATATGACGGAAAAGGGGAGAAATCCCATTTCAGGACAGCCATCATACGCGTAACAAAACTAAAAGTAACGATAAAAAGAGAAAAATAGAGTCTTAAAACTCTTCTTCTTCCTAGCGCTATCTCGGTCTGGTCTCAAGGCCCGCTTAGGTTGTAGAAGATGTGACTGTAGGGCGAGTTAAGATGACCAATTGCCATCTGACGTCACCCTCGAAACCCCTTGGTTTATATTTGATATCCGACCTCCTCCGTGTTTCGGAAGGCACGTAAAACAGTGGGATCCGATTAATGTCACTTT
>JANCMC010011171.1:48234-106812 GCA_024363005.1 Charaxes varanes | reverse complement strand
ACTTAAGTTATAATATGCTATAAAATTTTAACAATATTTTGCTTTATTTTGATGTTGACAAAGTTGCTCCCAAACATCGAATCGGGTGCCATAGAATTACGCATGAGCAACATTTTTTTTATTAAAAAAAATACATGTATTTCTTTATATGGGATCAAAGGTCATTTTGATACTTATCTATGAGATGATTTTTAATCTCATATTTAAAAAAAAAATGTATTTTTTTTTACGGAAATAAAAAGAAAAACGTTTTACAAAAAAATGGTCTCCTGCGCGATTTCATCGCACTCGAATGTAGTTTTATATAACAAAACGTGGTTGAAGTTATGAGGAATTTAATTCTAAAAATATACATACAAAGGTTAATGTGATATTACCAATAAACTTTATCAGAGCAACTTTCATTATAACAGAAGAAATTCGAAAACCCTTAAAAAGCAATTAGTCGTAATTTCTCTGTGATTGTTTATTCCGTCCTATTAATGTGTTTTTGATGACTTTTATAAATGACATGCTTATCTGTTACTACTAAATGAATTTATTTGTATATTTTTTTTATATAATTATGTCGGGGTTGCTATCTCAATATTTATCCCCTTTAAGAAAGTATTTATTTCGTTTACTTTTAAAACATTGTATGATACAAATATTTAAAGTGTTTTTTACAAGCCCACATTTATAAGCTATATAACAAGTGTAGCTTTCGGGTTGCAGCATTACACCGATTTTTCCTCGTATTCATTCGCGGATTAAAGCAAAGTAGTTTAGTTTTTCATGCATCAATAAAAACCCTCAAAATCTATCAAAATCGTTGAATTGACGCGGACGAAATCGCGGGATAGAGCGGGTTTTTGACATAATTTTCAATTAAGGCCTCGATTTAGAGGTAGATATTAATATTGATCGGTTAATCAAAGAACCGAAAACAACAATCAGAACAACGTTATCTGAGACCACATAATAGTACCACATAGAGGAAATTTATTAAGTTCCGCGCGAGATTACAGCATAAACAGGTACAAACAAAGTAGGCTATTATTAATGAGAAACGTCACACGAATATATCCCAAAGTTATAATTGCTTAGCATATATAAACTCAAGAGTTTTTACACGTATAGTCGACCAAGACATTGGTCTGCCACGCTAAGGTCGAATGTCGTTTGCACGTCAATTTGTCACAAGGCTTATGTTTGCTTGATATGCATTACGTTATTTTCTAATAATAACCTTTAGCTAAATTTTCTTTAACTAGGAGCTGTCATCCAAAATGGAACCTTCTTGGTCGACTATACAAGGGTCTTTCTGGTGGTCGAAAAGTGATATATAAATTTTAATTGTCGAGAATTGGATGGAATCGTGAGCTCTTGTTTCAATAGAGACAATTTATTCGTAACAACGATATAAATCCTACAATTTTCTTAGACTAGAGTCTGTACTAATATATAAAGCTGAAGAGTTTGTTTGTTTGAAGGTGCTAATCTCAGGAACTACTGGTCCAGTTTAACAATTTTTTTTTAGTTTTAGAAAGCCCGTTTATCATGGAAGGATATAGGCTATATTATATCATCACGCTAAAATTTAACCTTTTTTTTTTAAAACTAATTTTTAACTCGGACGCAGTCGTAAACATAGCTAGTCTTAAATAAAAAGGAAATTATTATTATTACCTATTAGCACGGAAAATTAAATTACTTTATTCATCGCATGCTTATAAACTGAATAATTAGGTTTTAGGTCTAAATTGAGTTAATGATACAGGCAGCTTCCTTTCACGATCCTCTATCTGCCATTCAAAGAATTATTTCGATATCTCCATCCAACACTGAGATAGAGCTATTATAACAATAATAAAATATCATTAAATAACATTTCAGAACCATAAATCGCTTCGTTAACTATCATTAATACATAATTTGTTACTATATAACAACCTTTTTATCGAAATATATGTGGAATAAGTCGTTAATGGCAAAATGTTTTTTGCGATTTTCCAAAAATCGTCTTTTTTAAGTTAGGTCACTTTATGTTTAAGCGTGCGATATATAAATGCGTAAATAAACGGTTTTTTTAACTAATCTGTTTCGTCCTGCTGCTGGGCAAAGGTCTCCTCCAATTTTCTCCATCCTCCTCCATTAACGTCCTCCTCTATTCCGCCCCAGATGCCTGAAAATAAAAATTATTATTATTATTATTAATTGCGAATTCATTAAAGTAAAGTAATTTCAAAAAGCTTTAAAGATAAATAAGAGCGATGCCATTTTCCCTTTGCAAATGCATAAAGCTATTGAATGCAATTTATCGATGAATGACCAGAATAAACGCCGATAGTGGCGGACCGTAACGCCCGATTCGTCGCAATTTGACAGTTGAGTGGATTCATAAAAGTGTTAATGGATTGGGAACAATCAGGCCGCTTTTAGAGCGCTAGCATTGTATTTTCACCTCGCCGGCAATTCTTATCTACGGACCATAACTCATACTGTACTGTGACGTTTGAACGTAGTCCCTGAATGTAATTAAGCTGACACTAGATACGGATGAACCTCGTGTTATTTACGTCACTCTGACGCTGACGCCAGTTCGGAGTAAGCGGACGGAATTTGACTTTTAGCCGGCACATGATTTCAGTATTAAACGCTTTTATAGCAGCGCTCACTTACAAATGTTTGACAATCACACAGGTTTATTTTTGTCTCAAGTTTTATACATATTCAAAGCTTCTGATTTTATTTTCATTAACTTTCTTTCGAGGATTGGATAATAGTTTTACGTGAACGATGGGCTAGTACGACCTCAAAGAGTTATGTTTTACTCTTTGACGTAGTTTTTATATCTTGGACTGGGTCTTTACTTATGCCAGTATTGCTAATATCTTCAGTATTGCTAATATATATCTTTCTTTTTTATATATCTTTCTTTTTAGTATCAGAATTTTGTTGTAGAGAAAATTATCAATTTCCCTAAAAGCCTACGTTTAAATAAAGGCTGTGAATGCCGACACGATGCTTAGTTAACATTCCCGGGCGTTTCTATTTCTCATTACCTGTGGAGCACGTTCCGGTAATTAATTTTATGCGAAAGGTAATTAAAATGGGATTGAAAACTGATCAAGAATAACATCGTATCAGTTGAACTATTTGTTTCATGGAATACGTATTATTTTTATAAGATTAACAGGTTTAATAAGAGGTAGCGCCAGGAATTGAACCTGTGCGTCCGGCTACCAGTACCTCTTTCTCACAATAAGATCGGCGTGAAGTGGGGGCAATGCTGCCACATCAAGTGATGGTATTGTTGACGCGTTTCGTTCGGTTTGTAAGACTTCTCGGTGGCTAAAACTCGTCATTAAAGACCGACAACGCATCTGCTACCTCCTGGTCGTGCAGATGTCTATGGGCGTCGTATAGACACATAGCTACCTGCGCGAAAAATAGTTAAACTTTGCTAGTTGCAGTGACGATCAAATTAGGTTTAAATGTTTAGTGTCTCTCAGATCTTTAAAGAAACCTTTATAGTTTCGCTTGGTGCGTTTGTCCGGGCATGAAAACGTCAAGAGGATCCCCTCCTCTAAGACTTCCAAACTAATGCTCATATGTACAAACTTGATGTTTTCCATGTTGATAGGATATGCTAAAAACTCATTAGGAAAATTATTTTGAACGAAATCGGACGACTTGTAAAGTTATTTAAATACGTTTATGGCGTATCAAATACAGAACCCTTCTATATAAGCATGTGTTGATTACTAGCTCTTGTCCACTTTCTTTGTTGTTTTTCTGTTTTGATTAATCTAATATATAAAATTCTCGTGTCTATACTCATACTGTTTGATGCCAAAGTCCTCCAAAAGCGCTTGACCGATTCTTGTGAAAATTTTTGTGCACAATTAGTAGACCTGAGAATCAGTCGTCAACTATTTAATAAGTTTCTAAGTGATAAGGGTGGCCCACGCGGACGAAGTCGCGGGGTACAGCTAGTTATGTATAAAACGAAGTTTAGAACTATTTATAGCATACTTCTACCAATAATATTAATTCTTTCTTTCTTGTACTTTTCACGATTTTTGAGTTTTATAATATCTACTACAATTTAATTGTTATTTTATTTACGTACGTAATTTTATCATTTTTGGCAGTTTTGTCAGTTACAAAAATTGTTTAAAAAAAGTGCCACCTGCTTGAAAGCTTTCCCAGTTTTTTCAATTTATTGACTGTTAAAGATAAAAAGGTTTGATTAATATTTAAACATTACGTGTAAAGTAAAATATGCTATATAAACCACGATAAAATAAACCAAAAAATGTAAGTTAAAAATTAAATGAATGTGAATACTAAAACATTTTATTAACCTAAAAATCTTGTAAAACATTAATACTTTATTGATATAATTTTCGATTAGAAATTTAAAGATACAACACAATGAAGTTCTAGAACTCGTAATTTTAAATTGAAACTCATCCAACGATAGTATAGAACAAGATATATTGAAAAATAAAAATCTACCAAATGTAATTAACGTAAAAAATGGAGATACATTTTTTTTTATTTTTACAATATCTAGCATATTCTAATATACCTTAAGTTCTATGTTTACTAGAAGATTAATTTTATGTCCGCAACGATATATTTTTCCTCCACATATTTACGCTCAGCAAATTGCCTTCGCTGTCATAATAATTGCGTCGGTAAAAAGGAGCTCAGTGAACATTAAGCAATAAACTCAAGTTGTTGGCTAAATAATATGATGTAATGTAATTCGTCGGTAAAGTATCTAGCTGGATACGATAATAATGTATGCCACTGCCACGTTAGCCCAGTCAGTGAACCTGACTTGGAAATGGAGGGTCGCAATTCTAGTTCTACACCTTATTCATTTCGACTTGAAACAAATAATTTGCCAACAATATGATGCCAAATTTTAAAAGTAACACTTTATGTACTATGTTACTAAGACATTTCATTTAAATAAATATATACAGGACTGTTTTGTAAGCATTACAGACTGGCTTTTTTTGCTCCATTTGTGTGTATCTCATTGGGTCGTTGAATTGATATTTTAAATATATTAAAGTAATATTCTTTAAGAATCGCGTGTAAAAGTTCCTTCAAGGCAGGCAAAGCTTCTGTAACTTTTATATTGTAGTTGTGCTGGCGATAGTCGTCACTAAACACCTTGGTAGATCTTTTGCTCGTTTTAAACTGGGACGTAAACAAAAATTACAGTAAAAGCTAAAGAGAATTAAAATATATATATTATCTATGGAGATAACAATAAAGATGTTTAAAAATATAATTGAAATTCTAATTTTATTAGGATAGATATTTAAAGGCTATTTAAACAATATGACACAAACCCCCTCAAATGTTAATGACTCATTTGATTGGGTCAATAACGCAGTTGGCACTAATCATGCTGGTCCATGCCATTTACTCCAGGATTTCGTGTTCGATTCTTGCGCAGCATATATTTAAAGGTATGTATTAAAGTAAAGATGCTTTAAGGTATAACAAATAAAGCGGGCAAGTGCGAGTCAAACTCACGCAATAAGAGTTCCGTACCATCACGTTATACTTTTCCAAGTTTCTTTAAGATCTATGCTTTTTATAGGATTTGTTTTAATTTGACAAAGTCACCTAAATGTTTTTTGTGATATAACTACAAATTAACGTTTTTCGGAATATTTCCTATATTTATACTTCAAGATATTGCTTCTTGCCAAATTTGGTGATGCTATGTCAACGGTAAGTACCCTTATAACCATCATAGTGATGTATAATATTTTGGCTTTCATATCGATAAATTTTAATACAAAATTAAAAATTTTAAAGAGCTTCCGATACAACATATAACCTAAAATAAAATTGATCTCTCAGTCTTTTAACTTTCATTAAAAATATATATTAATATTTTCAAAATGTACCTTGTCAAGTCAGGAGGCCGCGTCAATCCTCACTACAGCTTATAAACTGATGACCTTGACGCCTGAATAAATCTTCATGAAATGCAACAAAAAACCACCACGATCACGTCAGCTTTCAAATGAAATAAAAACGCATCATCATCGGTCCACTTGTTTACAAGTTACGATGCCACAGAGAGACACACAGACACGTCAAATTATGTATGTTTTATTATTATAGAACACAGTTTTAAAAATTTGATCACATCCGTCTTCTGATTATTGTTACTAAATTAAAACACGAGTTTAAAAATATCTGTTATTGTACCAATTTGTAGTAGATAGCTAATTAAGTGGCAATTTTTTTCTGCTCGCTTTTCTCTTCTTTATCGCGGTTTCGTAGTTTAAAATTGGCAAGAACAATTACTATTTAATGTTAATGTTTAAGTATTGTTTTATCCTGTTCAATGTAACAGCATTTCTTTTTTTATACGCTTACATATCATAACGTAACTAAAATAACAGTATAATGGTATTTAATGTAACTATGATTATGACTGACCCATTGGTGCAGTAAGCTGTGAGCCTGCCTTTCACTCCGGGGGTTGTGGGTTCGATTCCCGCCTCGAGTCTAGAGTATTATATACATGTATGTACCCCTGGTTGTCCTTATTGTATATTTATTTTTATCGTGGTGTGCACAAATAAATATATGTGTTGCGTTGTATCCAACATCACAGCCTTCACTCGAACGATCGAGAGTTATCTTGCAGTCCCAGACATCTTAAAAGTGACTAGTGATTATCAGGCGTTCATACCGCAAGCTATTAGTAGCAGCGTAAAGGAATATATTTATTTGATTATCAATTAATTAGTCCTTTACACTTCGATGGTAGATAAACCTGCATTTTTCAATACAAACGAGTAGTAACTTTTAATTAACAGGGGATTAAAATGAAAAATTCACCCGCGCGAAGTTTTAATACGGCTGATGAAGTGTGAGGGCGAGAGATTTTTCTTCTCGAACGTTATCTCGGTGGTATGCATACTAATTAAATAAAGTAAAATTCGCATAAAATACCTGCTTCTAAATGGCCCCCTTATTACTGAATATCGTAATTCCAGAGATTTTTGGATGAGCTGCTTTTATTAGTTACGTTCCGCTGCTGACCACTGTCTAGAATTTGGTGTCTGGTTGTTCACTTTACTAGTATGGCTTAATCTGTATATTTACGTCTTTAGTGGTCTAGATTGGGTTGGAGAAAACCCTGGTCGTCCCGTAGCTCCATGGGCGGATGATGTGAGGAGAGTGGCAGGAGGTGGCTGGATGCGATTGGCAAAGGATAGGGGAGAGTGGCAGAAACAAAGGGAGGCCTATGCCTAGCAGTGGGTTATATCAAGGGTTGAAAACGACGATGATGATGTTCTAAGTACTTTTTGGCAAAAAAAGCCACTTACCTGGTTCAATTATGAATCTTACTCGGACACGAAATAGAACCATCAAAATCTACTCAACCGGCTAGACTCTTAAGAAGAGGAAAAGAGAATCTACACCAAAATTGAAGCCATCGAAATTACCGAATTCAACTCGGACGAAGTCGCAGGTTTTAGCTAGCCGAAGAACATCCTAAGTAATTGTATGTGTGGTATCCACTTATAACATTTCGCGTGATGTACATCATTTGTAAGTTGTAACAACGTTATTTAAACTTTTTTTATATCAATTTGTAACAACTTTTTGTGGATGTCATCAAGTTATTATAGTCAATAATGATCGCACACTGGTTGGAATTCGACCATAATCATTATTAAGAATTTTAAGAAAACACATACATATGTACGTACATTTCTCATACAGAATTACTTTTCATTAGTTTAGCATTACGTAATGAATTTATTAAGTTTTTTTTTTCTCAACAAGATGTATTTTCCTCATGAACATATTGAAGTCCCATTTTTATTTTTAAAACTTAATTGCATACATAGAAAACGACAATGGCAAGAAAATTTTGGCACATACATACAGTGCCACATACATACAGTGCCACATACATACAGTACCACATACATACCAGTATGTCTCTATAGATATGTTCATAGGTTTATTTTGTATAGATATAAAAATAAATTTCCGAAAAGTATACACGCGCACGATTGCACAAAATTCGATAATTCGTTTTTTGTTCTGTTCGTTATTGTTAGGACAAGATTTGCAAAATTTTGTGATTGTGATTGTCCTTTTCAAGTAGCAGCTTTTACAAGGAATAGCAAAGGCTAAGCTACCTTTAACAACATCAATAGGTTTCCCGGTTTCGCACAAAGAATAGAACTCGTCAAAATTTAACAAAATTAAAGAATTCCGACTGGCTGCACTGCTTCAGCTAGTGCATACATAAATTTCGTATATACATACTTTTTATAAGTAACTACCGACACCTATGGAAATCTGCATGAGGAGGCTAGCAGTTGCGTTGCCGGCCATTCGAAAATAATTAGTGCAATAAGTAGGATACCGCAAAATTGATCTCCGTGGAAGTCAATGAAGGAGGCCCATGCCCAACAGTGGGAGAAATAGAGAGGAAGAATATGGGATAGAGAAGTTAGGAATAATGAGATATCTCGTTCGTAACCGTTGGCGCAGTGGGCAGTGACCTTGCCTTCTGTTCCGGGGGTCGTGGGTTCGATTCCCACCTCGAGTCTGGGTGTATTATCCATATGTATGTATTTATTTATTACAAAAAAAAATTGTGTATAACAGGCGTCTGTTAGCTATAACACAGGCATTAAGTTGTCTACCTTAGTAACAGACTTCCGCGTGTCATATAGTCCTGTATATATTTATTTATTTATACAATACGCAAAACTTTTGGCCGATTTTGCCTCAAGTTCTATCAGGTTTTGGATACTTTGTAGGACATAAGTGGAATATGAAAAATTGAGGTTTAGGTCGTTTTTGCACCGTCCGCGTCATTAATACTCACTTATATCTAAAATTAGTACAGTTGACGTCGCTAAACAGCGTCCTTTCAGCTGGATCGGCCCTCGTCCGCACTGTGAGGTTCATCCGCGCGTGCGCCGAGCAGGTTATACTGAAGTCCGCGTCCACATCCGGCTTTACGGGCGCGTTACGGAAGTTGATGGCCGAGAGGTGACGGTCCTCTTTTTTGGACAGGTTGAACGTGAACTGGTAATCCACGGCCAAGTCGTCTGCGGTAAATACAACATTTTTAAATATTACAGAGAAGAGGTGGTGTGACAATCTGGATGGCTTTACGGAAACTGATTGGAATTAGGATAGCTGAGGATAGATTAGAGAGGTCAAAAATTCCCAAGGCGGATTGTGAGACAATAGGCAGAGTGAACCTGTCTTTTGGTACATATGGATAAATTTAGAAGGCAAACGAGCAAGCTGTTAACATAAGTGACAACCGATGCCTATGGATATCTGCACCACCAGGAGCAGCAAACTAGCTAGCAAACTTCTTCAGGCTGTATATATATTTTTACTTGAGTTATCGATAAATCTATCGATATTTCATACTCTGTTATCAAAGTTAAAATTCATGTTTGTAGTTGTAATTTATGAGAAACAAAAACATATTATTATTCCCATTATTATACTTTGTAGCGATATATAATCAGAGCCCAATTACTGCATTCCACGCGTAGTTCGCGTGGGCCAAATAAATCAACCCCATACAATGTTACACCGCGATACGTTGTGCGGACAAATTATACAGACATTGTAGGAAACTTCGAAACTATCCTTGACCAAAATAATTTAGCACGATACCATCTCGAACGTGCGTTGTATAACTTTCTTCGAACCCAGCTGCGAGCTCACCCCTTCCCCCCCTTGACCACCGCACTCATGCGATAAAACAATTACCTCCACCGAGTTCTCGTACACGAAAATTCACAAATCGGAGAACCGAAATTATATAATGAGGGTTTAATTAAAAACTCGAACTCGTTTATACCACAGATAAAAATCTGCCTCTATTCTGAGTAATGAAATTTTAGAAATATATAATTACATACATATGGATAATACACCCAGACTCGAGGCGGGAATCGAACCCACGACCCCGGAGTAGAAGGCAGGGTCACTGCCCACTGCGCCAACGGGCCAGTCAAGAAGTAATTAAGGGCAAGTTTTCCGGAAGTAAAAGTGATTGTATATTGATTTGTAGTGATTTGGCTGTTATCATAACCACACACATTCAACGCACTGGCAGGGAATTAAGCCAGGTAACTGAAAGATTTAATTCTGTCCTTTATTGTGATACAAAATATATCGAGGTCACAGAGTTCGAACATGTCTAGACGTTTATGCATCTACGAGTGTGCTATTTTAATTCTAAATATTTTTACAGAATTCTGTCTATCAAATGTATACAAATAAATAGATAAAAATAAATTTAAATAAATATCGGTTAAAATAACAAATTTCATTTTACAATTAAAATACAAACAAACTAGCCTCAAGTATAAACCAATATTAGTTGCTTAGAAGAAAACGAGGAAACGATTTTTTTTTGAAATTACGGTGTATTTAAATCTAATTACTTCTATACATAAGCGAAAGGTTACCTAACACGTAATCTCAAGAACCTCGGGACGATGGGACAATAATAAAATTTGGCAGAGAGGTAATTTATGATTAGTAGATTTCGGCTAAGAACGCCTTTTTCGATAGAACAGATGAAGGATATAATATTGGAGTTCAGTAAATTCCTCACATCCTATCAAGGCTATTGCCAACAACGGTTTCTTGATAGACACCTACAAACACCTGTCCTAGTTACAGCGCTGGATCATTGCCAAGTTTCGTTCCAGTTTCTCAATAGGGACGAAATACTTGTGATATTCTTAAAATAAAATTTAAGAAAACGTTAAAAAAATGTGTTTACTACTAAAGGACTTCCAATCCATCCAAATATCACTTAATTTTATCACTTTAATAAAACAAATAAATAATTGCATACATTAAGAACGAGAAGTCACGTTAAATTCTCAACCTTAACAAAGTAATAAGTGATGTTTTAATCAAACGCTTGCTGAATGGAACTTTAAATACAATACGTTTCCAAATTTATAGCTCGGGGCAGGCCGGCGAAATGGCCAATACTCGCTGCGTCGAAGAAATACAAACAGAACGGCCAATAAGCTAATGCAGCCAAAGTCACGTACCCAAGCAACAACAGGCGGCCCCTCAATGTAACACGATAAAATGTCCCCGCAACTAACACGACCAGTATGAAAATAGTCAAGTGTAAATACATGGATTGTATTACTCAGGCGTGTTGGGTACACTAAAACGGCTGGCACGCTGCGTATAAACGTTTCTATATTTATATATAGATAGGTACGTTGGTTGGATCAGTAGATAGAAGCTCTCAATACACCAATACATCTTACATATGACACCATTTCCTACATAAAACGAGTATGACTCATAACAATTTTTCTTTTAGCGTGAGAAAATGCTTCATATCCGTTCAGCCATATTTGAAAAGCAAGGAGATGTAGAGTTTTTTATATAACACTAGCTGTTTCCAGCGACTTTGCCCACTTTCCAGCGAGAATGCTCTCTTTACTAATTATAACCTTGCTAAATTTCATCTTTGCAGCGGTCCCGCGGTTTTCTAGATTATGTGAAAGGTGACCTTCCGCTTATATATATAAATGTTAAATTATTTTATTAATATATATAATTAATACATACCTAGAAATGGCTCTCAAATAAAATGGCCAAGAGCGTGTCGAGACACGCTTATATAGAAGGGTAAACGCATACGTTAAATAACGTCAAAAGTTGTTGTCCGAATTCGTTTAGAATAATTTTCCTAATGAGTTTTTAGCGTGTCCTATCAACATGGACAATTCCAAGTCTCTACGTCTAATAGTTTGAAAATGCTAGGGAGGGGGGCCACCTTACGGGCGTACAGACAGACGGACGGACAAACAGAGTGAAATTATAAAGGTTTCTTGTAGTACTACGGAACCCTAAAAACGTGTTGAACAAGATAGACGTATTCTTAGGAAACTTTTAAATATAAAAGTTGCCAACATTAGAAACAGCCTCTTTTATTTTAAACATACATATGGATAACACACCCAGACTCGAGGTGGGAAACGAACCCACGACCCCCAGAGCAGAAGGCAGGGTCACTACCCACTGCGCCAAGAGGCCAGCCAAAGTTTTTGGATAACTTTTAGTAAGTAATACCGGAGTCAGACATTGATCAAAGTTTTTGTACATATTTGTCCCTGAAGACTACAAAGTTCTACAAAACTTTGCGCAGCTACACAAAGTCCCCATCTACACTACATGATCATTGAAATGATCATTTAAGTGAAGCTGTGTCTGATTCGGCATAATAATAATACCAATATTTTGCTTATAAAGTAGTAGACATTTGTGTATATTTGTGCATACTTTCAAAGCAATATACAAATATATTTTTACCTTTAGCAATATTCCATAGCCCAAGGCAAGACTTACAAACCTGACCGAAACATAATTATATTTAAAATCAAACAAAATATACTAATACAAAAGTTATCTAAATCATTATAATGATTAATTTCATTAGATAGGCCGTAAAGGTCATGTATCCATAGCAATAACCTAATTTAAAAAAAAAGTTATTATTTATAAAGTACGGGTCAATTTAAAATAAAAACTTTTATTACATGAATATTTAAGAACATACGTATCGCTTCAGTTACAAACTGTTTAAGAAAAAAGTAAGTTTAATAATAAAAAAAATCATTTCATTAAAAAAAGTTACAAGCACGGCCTTCAATCGGTAAACTGACATGACATTTACCGGAAAATCTTGCAAAAAAAATCCTTTATTAATGTTGTTTAAAATATTAAAGTACTGTGTATCGCGGTTTGTTTACGTAATATGTATGAATATTTATTGGTTTGCACCCTGTTTCATGCTATGCACTAGTTTACCGATAAATGCTACTCATACCAGACACACGTAATATTTCTGTCATACTTTTTACACAACAGTTAAAATTAAAATAAAAAAATATCTACAGTAATTTTGCATAAAAACATTGTTTGTCTGTAATGTTGCTTTATGGACGATATTCTTTCGTGATAATCGATCGAACCGCCGATAGGGCCTCTATCGCTTTTTCCACGCTCTCGCTTGCACGCTCGGTTCAAGCGGAACGTGACACTTTTTCGTGCGTGCAGTTCATCGATTTATGAGACGTGTTCACGTCAAAAAGTAAGAAAGTAAACATTCAGTAGCATATGATTTATATCTTCAGATAATTTAAAAACTATTATGCTTACGGGATTATCTTTCTTTATATTTATATCTTTTTAAGAAAACTCTACCGTAGTGCTTAAAATTTTGGTACTAGAACTAATCAAAGCGTAAAAATTGTGAACTTACGTCGCTTTATCTAATACTAGTTGTTTCCCGCTACTTTTTCCACGTTAAATTAAACTTGCAAGAGCCCTTAATGCCACATTAATCTGGCCCTAATCCGTTGGATAATGTTTGGATAATGGAAAATCCGTTCTAAGCAGATGTCTACTAAATATAAACTACCTTTTTGCCAAATTAAGTCTTTATTCGTCTCGCGGTTTTCGAGATTTTGTGATATATATTAACAAACTAGTGAGATGATTACATTTTACAATTATTAAACCTCATCCTTGTACTTGCAGAAATAAGAAAACAGAAATGTTTCTGCTACAATGTAAATGAAGAAATGTAAACTTTTAGTACAACACTATGTAAAGGGACGTCTCTAGTGTGTATTATAATGGGTCTACATTTTATCGAACATTGTAGTAACGTATAAATATTATTGATTATACATACATAACATGCATAATATTTAAAAAACGCATCTTGCTTTACTTATAATAAACAGAGTGGGTTAACCAGTTTATGCATACATAAATGCTTTAACAGCATTTATAGTTTCAAATACATGAACATTTCACACAATGCGAACGCTTGATTGCTTCTTTCATACTTTTCACATCCGTTCATGGACTTTATAGAATCTCTTAAATGTAGTCATATACAAGAATATAGGTTATATTTGGTATTTTTTAAAAAAGTAGGTACGATATATTAAAACCGACTTTTTGATCTTCATTTTTAAATTAAATATTAATTCCTAAAAAATGGCTCATTGAATTCATGAACGCATCGCATGCTATACAACATCATTGATATGTAATTTATAATCACGATTATAATTCATATTGTTATATTAAGTATCTGTATAGATATATCTTCAAACACATTCCACACGCAAACAAAAAACGTAAATCATTGCCTGCATCTTTATATATAATTTGACAGCAGGAATCCTTGCATACTCAAAAGGATATCGTCACGAGATCCACATAACAGGTTCTGATTGTTTATTTATAAGCCGACCGTTTGTTGTTAGCCGTACAGACAAAGAAAACTAACGTAAACAAATGATTCGCCAGCAAACAATTTACAACAGATCATAGATCGATAGATTTTTTTTTCTTAATTTAGAATCGACATCCACGATGATCAACACTACTCATGCTGACATGAGTAACAGACTTGGTATAAAACTAGACATGGTCATAACATATCATAACTCATGTAAGCTACAACACGTTTAGAACGAAGGCGTGATATAATGAATCAACCGCACCCGGGTGATGGTCGCCTAGTATGTATCGCAAGAAATAAGTGGAACAAGGTTCATGTGCGTTCATAAATACATGATACACTTTACTGTTAAGAAACAAAAACGAAGAAACAAGGCGCGGTAACCCAGACCGTGCGCTCCACGGCCACGCCATGCGCTCATGTACCATCTCCGATCAATTACCCTACCAAGTTCAAGAACGCATTTATAAAGAACACAAAAAATATCCGCTCAAATTAGGAACGAATGGTTCCGATCGCTCGCATACTTATATATAAATATTGTTGTGGACGCGCGCGGCTCAAACACTCGACACGAACCGCAACATGTACGCGTATATCTCGCTCGTAGTGCTTCTGGCGGCCGCGACCGCTTCTCCGTCCAGGGATCGATTCGGGTACGAGCGTGAAATCGATACCAGATATAATCAAGTCCCGAAATTGTTAGATTACGTGTTAAACGAAGAGTATATAAACTCTCAAAAGAACAGAGCCAAACTCGTCACTAAGCTGCGGCCCGAGGAGGCGGTTATAGCCGATAATGTGATATTGGAATCGAACGTAGTGAAGATCGTGAAGCCCACAAAGAAATTGGAGAGCGGTGATCTCGTGCGACAGAGGAGAGGTTACAATCTCGAAAATGTGATAGTGCCTGCTAGATATCCATATCTTCCCGTGGTACGTTATAATCGTTTTCGCCGGTTCGGCTAGTGTCACCGGTCGTCGCGCTAGAAAATGTCAAGGCTGCATCGAAGGAAACAGCCAAGTGCCTGCAGCGCATCTCATCGTTCAGTGATCGGGCACAGACTGTTTATAATAATCATGAAGTAGCTGTGATACACGATGGAATAAGGGTGAATAAGACAGTGATTGCCCATGGACACTACTCACTTGAAAGAAATTAGTGTCTATTAATTTCCGTTTAAGAATAATAGGAAAAATAATAAATATTTATTAAGAATTGCAGACTCATCAATGATTTCGTTACGATGTTAAAAAATTCTATTATGTAATTAATAGACAATTTTATAAAGGAACAGTAATGAACAGAAAAAATAGTCTTTGGATGTGTTTGAAATGTTGGCATTAGTGTTTGTGGTTATTCATAAGATATTGAGAGACTAACAAAGGAAATAAGTGAAAAGACTACGATTATTTAAGTGATATTTTAGTGTTTTAAGTAATAATTTAAAAATATATGTTGGTATTACAAATAAATGTGTTGTTAATTCAAATTTGACAGACCTTTTTTGCGATAAATTTATAAATTATTGCTGGAGACGTTCAAATAAAATTTTTATATGATTTGTTGAATTCAGATGTAAATGAGAATACTTATAAAGTTATAAAACTTTCAATGCTACGCTTCAAATAATTTTCAGGCTAAGAACGTCGTCGGGGAGAGTTCGACGATATTTTCTAAACTTTGCCCTTTTTATGCTTATTATTTAAATATGGCACATTTGCCTGACTTGTTATATAAATTTTCTTACGATATAAATGGCTTTCCATCTATTTCTGGAAAAAATATTGATTCTAAATTCGCGAAAGAATTTTAAGTAAGACAGTTTATTGAATATTTTTTTTTATGTTACAAGGGGGCAGACGAGCAGGCAGCAGCACCGAAGTGCCTAACGGCGCCCATGGACATCTGCACAACCAGAAGGCCAGCAGATGCGCTGCCGGCCTTTAATGACGACGACCGGGAAGTCTCACAAACCGAACGAAACGCGACAACAACACCAACACTAGACGTGACAGCATTGCCGCCACTTCACGCCGATCTCTCCCCTATACCTTGCCAATCTCATCCAGCCACCTCCTGCCACTCTCTTACATCTTCCGACCATCGGGCCACGGGTCCACCAGGGTTTCTCCAACCCAATCTAGACCACCACTCATTTAGGTTCGTAGACCATCTGTCAGCACTACATCTAGCCATGTGTCCTGCCCAACTCCGTTTCAGTTCGACTACCCTATATCCGACGTCCTTAACTTTAGTGTGGAGTCGGATTTGGGTATTTCGAACTCCATATTGAAGCCAAGCATGGCGCGCTCCATGGTACTCTGTGCAGCTCTTAGCCTATATATTGACTTCTGTTTGAGCAGCTGAGAATATTACCCGTTCACTATTTAGAGAAAGGTACCAAAAGAAAATTTTGCTAAAATGATCACTGAACTTCGTGAGAAGAAGCCAGAAGAAGAAGAAGCGAACGTTACCTTCGTAGTGATATATAGATCTTATTTTAATTCTAATAGTTAAATAATTGTATAGATCTGTCATGGTAACTTGTAAAAATATAATAGGGCGTCGACGAAAGGTTGGACTACAATCTTTAAGTACGTATAAAAATATTCATAGTCAATAGTGTGTTAGTCCTAGCGACACATACATACGTTACTCACACTGTGGGGAAGGCACACCAAGGTGGAAGGCTTTTCGGCGAGGAATGAAAGGTGGGAGCGAAGGTCGATATGCTATTATTTGTTTCCATTCAAACGCTTTAAAGCAAACCTTTAGTATATTGTGGTTACTAGCGACGTTAGAAAACTATCATGAAAAGGAAACTAAAGCAAATTTAGGTACACTTTTGAATGGACCCATTTTGATGTTGTTCAGAATATTTTTTCGGACACAGTAGCATTTATATCAAGAGTTTAGGACTTATTTGTATGTTCTATTGTAGATTAGACTAAGAGTTTATATGTAACATGTTATGTTATATCGCGACAGGACGTGTGCTGGTGGGGCGCCGGCGGAGCGCGCTCTACTGGAGGAGGGCAACTTCGAATTCGTAAGTCAACTGCACGTCATCACTCTGCTCGCGCTGCGGCCCCGTAAGTCTGTCTCGCTCGCACGCATCCGCACGCTCGTGACGCGCCCTCTCGCTCGCACGCACCACCCTACTCGATGCAACATCTCACCTCCGTGTAAAATTAATTCATCCCTTTTTAAAGTCATTGTCATCATTAACTCGGTCGCGTAATCTCATATAACGCTTTTTCAATTGACCAACCCTTTTTAGTCAATAAAAATATATAAGCTGTTGCCTAAAAGATTTCACTAGTAAATGTTCTATATAGTTCACATTGAAAAGCCTTGAATATAAAATTAAGTAAAACTAAATAAAATGGCGACAAAATTGATTTGTACCAAAACTGCTTTCGAAGCTAGAACCTGCTGTAGAATAAACGTTATGAAATATTCACATCCATCGTATTATAAAACATTCACAAAAACATGGAAAACGTATTTAATTTACTTGGCCGTCAGCAAACAAAAGTATCGAGTTCTCATTACAGATGGAATAATTTGGATACAAATGATGCAGGCGAAAAGCAAAAAATATTTTGACAATTGTAATAATCCTGAATTCGTTCGCCGTCAATTAAATATTCCCTTACTTATGATTAATATTCGGATTAAAAATTAACGTATTGCATGTAGTTGTGTGCCATTAGACTTATATCTCAAAATTCAGGGCCGGTCAATGAATCTTTATAAAAACCTTTAAAATATATTTTTATCAATTATTTAATTATTTAATAAACTATTGAAAACAATGATAGAAACCAGTTTGATTTTTTGCGTCTCAAAAACTAGTTAAGATATGTCACATCTTAAATAGTTATCGAGAAATATTTTTTTTTAAACTATCAAAAATTAAAAATCGTAGTAATGGATTAAAAATTATAAATACCAAACTATAAATGTTTTTAAAACTTTTATGATGGGATATAAGAAGCACTCCAGGAAGCAAAAAAAAATAAGAAAAGTTATTTAAATGTTTCTTTACCTTCAAAGCGATGGCAAAATTTGGAATTACAGGCTGTTCCAGAAACTAAGAATGAAAACGTGGTAACATTAGTTATCTTAACAAATCTATGGTAAGGACTAGATGTGAAATATGTTTTATAAGTAAATAAAATTTTTTAATTTTCTAACTTATTTTGTTCTACAGTGAACTTACTTGTGACACCGGTGACGATACGACCGGCGACGACTTTTTCGCTTCATCCATTTTTTTCTGTAAAAATCAAATTATCAGACGATTTAATAATATAGATGTGTTTCCTTGTAACTTGATTATAGATGTGCTTTTCCAATGTTTTTTGAAGTTTGCTTCTTAAGAAACGATATAAGGCCTGTGGTATGAAAAAATATGGGTAGTGAACGTGAAGTTTCGTTTCGTTTCGTTTCGTTCGGTTTGTGAGAGTTCACAGTGACCTAAACTCGTCATTAAGGCTGGCAACGCATCTGCTTGCCTCCTGGTTGTGCAGATGTCCATAGGCGTCAGTGGGCACTTAGCTGCCCTCTGCTTTTTTTTTTTTACCTGTTTAGCAGCCATGATTTGTTTTCTTATCACGTCTTGATCGATGTTGAGGCCTGGACCCAACTTGCCTGGAGAATCTATCTTCATTATTCCCGAACTCTTCGACATTATGTATACACCTAGAAATACGAAAATATTTTTATTTCTACAGGCATAAGAGACACAATATTATAATCTATGTAGCCACCGCTACATAACGAGATGGCAATGATGCAGAGTGGAAAAGGTTTAAATAACTTTAAAAGTTGTAATCCGCACGTGATCAAATGAGAATGAACGGGGAAATGTAGAATTTGATATACCATATTTAATGATAGATTTTCCTGTTCAGATATAGACTTAACAGGGTGAATTACGATATATAAGGCATTTAAATTCAAGATGGGGTAAACGGGCCTTCGATTGTGAAAACCAGCGCCTCGTTTTCAAGTAAATAATGAAGAAAGTAAAGGAAAAATGCAGTAATAGATTTATATACATATATACGTATTATTATACGTATACGTGATACATATATACGTATTATTATACAGATACGTGAAGCGAAATTTTCCGTACCATTTAACGAAAATTACTTTGACATACAAGTACGAAATTTGACACAATTATAGTTTCTAAAGTGGAAGGTTCGGATGCTAATATTTTGTAGAAAATATATAAATTATTTTTATTAAAAAAAAATCGCCTTCAAAAACAAAAAGGCGACGAACTAAATGGCATAAAATAAATAGTACTTTCATACGATTTACTAGACACTTACTTATCTGATGAAGTCGGTACCAAACCAAATAGGTTCTCCGCAAAAAAAAAAGACTTACGGGTCGAATTGATAACCTCCTCCTTTTTTGAAGTCGGTTAAAAATATGCATTATAAATACATTTCATTATTTAACTAAAACCTCAGTGTGTCAGCCTCAGTACAGTTATATAGTTTTTCTTCTAAACTTTACAATCTGGATGTAATATTCGTCCAATCATTTGGTAGTTTTGCCATAAAAACTGCTTTTAGGCAGAATTTTTCCAATATGGCGGCGCGAGGGGCACAAGTACGAGGTGGAAAGCGAAATTCGAAAAGAGCACATTAAAATATATTAAAAATACGAAAAATATTTTTGTCTCTTTGTTCCGGGTAATCTCAGAAACGACTGATTTGGACGGGACTTTCATTGGTAGATAGCTGATTTTACAAGGAATGACATAGCCTAATTTGCTTTTAGCTAAATAATTAAGGTTTGATTTATTGATTTATTAGTAATGGTAAAGATTCCGCACAAAAAAATAAAAACCTTCAAAATTTAACAGATTCACTGAATTCACGCGAGCAAACTCGCGGGTTACAGCTAGGTACATTTTATTATTTGTGTCTTCCAATTTTGATTTTTAATACACTTCCAAACTTCTTAGATTCTGAAATACAGTAATGCCCCTTATAACACGGTGCTCTTATACCACATTAGTATTATTCTATAATATATATAATATGCCCATTCGGGGCCGTACAAGCGCGTTGTAGGAGAATAACCTAAAACGCGTTTTGATATAATGTGGAATAAACCTACCGTGTCATAGGGGGATTACAGTACTATATCAAACTGTATATATTTACCAAATTTTATAACTATTTATCTAAAGAGTAATAAGATAAAAGAAAGGAATACTTAATATTCTACAGATTAAAGATTTAAACTTCATATTTTTTGCTAAGTCGCCGATGTGGTAGCAGCATAATGTTCCTGTATAGAATAGCGAGCAGTGTCCTATGTGCAAGTTTATAAATTATTTAATGCTCTATGAAATTTTCAGCAGGTCCAACTTTTGTGGAGTTTTAACAAAATTGCTAGATTTTAGCTGAAAATTCTTAAGTGTTTTATCTTTTAATATGCAGTGACGTGCTGGTGGGATATTATAATTTTTGTGGAATATTATCTATATTAATATATATGGAGTGACGGATGTGGGGAAAAAGTCAACAAAGCTAAAGCGGGAATGGGCTGGGCACATGGCAAGGATGGACTCGCAAGGTGGGCCAATTTCGCGAGAGTATGGGCTCCCACCAGCGACTGCCGAAGACCAGGAAAAGGTGGCGAGACGACTTGGACGCCTTTGCGGGAAAGAATTGAATTCAAATGGGTCAGAAAAGGAAAGTGTGGTTGGAAAAGGGGGAGGCCTTTGCCCAGCAGTGGGGCAGTATAGGCTAATTAATATATATATAGTTCCTGCGATTAGCGCGTTCAAGCAAACAAACAAACAAACTCTTCAGCTTTATATGTATATTAGCATAGATTTCACATCTTTAAATGCCCTTGTTTTCCGTTAGAACTCGACAAGTCGACTTTGTTGAAGAAGAAAATGTTCGTGCTAGGCCCACGGGAGACAATATTTTTATTGTGTCACTCTTTAACCTAATGCCTAATGCAACTTACTTTGAACCTAAAACAGGTTCACAATGGGCCTAGAACGAAAATTTCCGAGTAACGGTTCGAAATGTTCGTGCTAGAAAGCCTGTGATAGCTCAACGGATAAGAATGATAACCGCGTGGTTCTCGATTCGATTACCGCCCCTCTTGACTATATTTATAGACTTAATATTCTTTGTGAAGAAAAAAGATTAAATAAGTAGCAAGAATACGGTAAAATTGTTGAAAACTCGTTCAAAGCACCGTCTGAAGAATTTGACTTCTAACCTTTCTAAAGATAGCATTTTAATCATCGAAATGTATTACCATTTCGTTAATGAAATACAAATTCCGTTCGTCTTTAGAAAGCTTTACTGTAAAGTCGATCGCACAACAGCAGAGCACAGCCGGTGCTTGTTTTTAGGGTTCCGTAGTCTTACGAGGAACTCTTATAATTTTGCTCTGTCCGTTCTACCGTCCCCCAAAGTGGTCCCCACCCCCTGGATTTCCAAACTGGAGTTGAAGCTTCGGCATTTCGCAATAATTCAAATACGATAAGAGCAGTTTATTATTTAACGATAAACTAAATAAGATTTAGAATAAATTTTTGAGTCACGTTTACATAATAGGTTTCTGTATCTGATACGCGATAAAGATATTTGTTAAATAATTTCAAAAGTTATCTCATGAGTTTTTAGCACAGCATAAAACAATGCTTATCACTTAGGGGCTTAAAAAATTGTTTACAACCGACTTTCAGACCAAACAAATATGCACAAAAATTTTAATAAGAATCTGTCAAGCCGTTTCGTAGGAAATTGGCAACAAACACAATCGGCTAGACCGATTTCGACGAAGCTTTAAGTAGCCAGGTAACACTGGCAATAACATTACTTGACGTTAACTTCTAGCAAAGTAATTAGGGTTACCCAAAGAAATCCACAAAAATATTGTTATTTTTTAATATATAACAAGGGACAAATGAGCAGGCGGTTCACGCGAGTGACTAACGAAGCCGATGGACAACTGCAACACCAGAGGGCTCTCAGATGCGTTGCCGGTCTTTGAGGAATGGGTATGCTCTTTTCTTGAAGGTCCCTCAGTCGTATCGATCCGAAAATATATGCGGTTCATCCGCGATAACTGATCTAGCAGTAAGATTGGAGTTAGTTTTCTCCGGGACACGAGCAGATTATGATTTTGATCCTCTGAAATCGCAATAATAGATCATTAGGGGTTACCAGTAAAACCTAGCGGAGGTTTTACTCTAGATTTACTGTATACTCTAGTTTTACTGGATCATTTTTCGGATGTAATGTGAAGGTCGCAAAAAAGAAATAAAACAAATAAACCAAAAGATACTGCACTTTTCAAATATAAATAAACAAAAATTACTTATCTTTGAATTAACTGAGCGATTGAGTTATAATTATTACTAATATTTTAAATTTATAATTACAATTCAGAGCCTTTAAATAAGTTGGCTTGACGAACACGGGAAATTAAAAAAAGATTGAACAGCATTGGCCCACGATATACATGAATGAAAAAACTGGGCAAGGCCTTTGCCACGTATTGGGATAAAATACGCAAAAAAGTAATAATTTTAGTTTTATTAATTACATCATTTTTGTTTTATGTTTATCTTTTTCCAGATTATACACATCTTTATTTAATTTCTTTCTATCGAGAAACATACATCACTCAGTAGCGTCAGTGCCATGCCAAGACCGAATTAATGAGTAAATTCTAAATTAAATTGTTTAAAATATGGCCGTTAAAATTTTATCCGACCAAAATTTATATTATCCTAAGAAAAGTTTCATATAAGGAAATAGTTTACAAACCAAGGTGGAACCTGTTTATTACTAAAAAAAAAGCCTACTCGAATTGGAAACGAAAAGATTCAGTGAACCCCAGCACAAAGCCTGTCTAGAGAGCGATTTACGAAAAAAAAACTTTAATTTTTGTCTAACCTGATTTTATACTTATAGATACTGCCTGGCGAGATATCGAGAATAACTAAAGAAGAAAGCAAAGAATAAGTTTTTAAAAGGCACTTTCATAAAGTACTTATAGTCTAGTAATAATATAAAATCGGTGCACAAATGACGGAGAAATTCGTGAACATACATAAAAAAAAACTAAACACGTTGAACATATAATAACCTCCTCCTTTTGTTTGAAGTCGGTCAAAAAGAAACAACACATATATAAGCGGACGAACTTTACGTTGGATATATTTACCTTTGAACGGCGTTCAAAGTTAATTTCCGCCGCCCCTGTATTGACAAACTCACAATCTAATAAAAGTATTAAAAATCGTAGTATATATATAATAAACCTTCAATATATCATATAAAACCATATGTGACCATCTGGAACCTTATTATTGGAGATGGAGGGATACACCGGGTTTTAGTGGGCATTTCCCAGCAAAAAAGGGGCCTACAAAATGATAATGATTTTGTAAAATTCGAGTACATTTCGTTCCAAAATTACTCCACATACGAGCCACGTAATGGCGAATCGATAGGTGTATCAATCGCGTTATCGTTATCAAGCTGTTATCACTATACGAAGATAAGGTGTAACGTACCGACCGTTGTTTGCACTCGCCACGAAATTGCTTCTCCGAAATTATTATAACATTCAATCAACCATACATTAATATCGCTCAGCAAATTATGTCCTGCTTTTTATAAAATATCAAGTATGATTTAAATATTTTTATTTAAAAAAAAAAAGCCGTTTTAATTTATTTAAACTAGGAGATGGAGGTCCTACGTAAATTGACAAAGCGTCTTGTGTTGGCGAAAACTATAAAAGATTTTTTTTAAATATGTTACAAGGACCAAACGAACAGGCGGTTCGTCTAAGTGACTGTCGACGCCCATAGACATCTGCATGCCCCCTAATGTTTTTCAAGTAACGTAACACGTATCACAAACGTAAGGCTTGCGATGCGGTATCAAAATTTATCAAATAGAATAAAATTCACGTATAATATATACACCACAAAACTTATCAATAAGAACTATCTCTACGCAGTTACGTTCGTCTTGCATTAGATAACAAATAATTTATCTATACATAAAAAAATGAATCGCTATCCCCTTGGTACCGCCGTCACGCATGTGTTTTATTGTCAGGAGAAGGTTTTTAAGAAAGAAAAAAAATAAGAAAATTGCGCGGAAAATTATAAAATTTAAAAATAATTGACCACCTTTGCTGCAAAAGCACAAAACTTTCTTTTTTATATTATGTGGTCCTTAAAATCTATCTTAGCAAAACCGACACGTCACCTAACAAGAAACCTTAAAAACGTATGTAGTTTATCATTAGGAGAAATCAACTAAGAACATATTTTTCAACATAGCCAGATTAAGGAGGTCTAAAGCAAGTTTCATTTTACGCAGACGAACTCGCGAGAAATAGCTGGTATAACAAAAAAAAATATCAATATAATAAAAACTTTCACTACCATTTACTGAACTAACCCAGTCTAAAAACTTTATCAAAATCGAGCCCTTTTGGAATCCATGAGGATTTTTCAACTTACGGTTTCCGTTTAGTATTGTGATGATAGGCAAGGAGTTGAATTAAATTAGTCATGTAACTATTTTGCTAAAATGCTATGTATGTTTAAATAAAATTAAAGGGTTTGTTTGTAACATCTAAATTATTATTTTTTTATCAATTAAAACAATTAAACAAGAAACAATTTTGTTTGTTTGTTCCGGGTAAGCTCTGAAATGGCTAAGCTGATTTTAACGCTATTTACACTGACAGATTTTAGCTGATGTTATAAGGAATAACATAGGCTACTCTAGTTTCCAAAAAATAATTAGGATTCTGCTAAAAAACCAAAATCATCAAAATTTAACAAAAGCGCTAAATTCACGCGACCAATGTCACAGGTTTCAACTAGTTTGATGCAATATATTATTTGAAACTTATTTTTAGCAGAATGAATCGCTTAACTGTCAAATAAATGTCAAGTGATAGTTAAACAAGAGATACATAAATATCAATGATAAAAGAATTCATAAACAACATATTGATCTTGAATATTTAATTTTAATGATAGTACAAGTACGTTTCTACACTCACATGTCTTTGATTTAAATGTCTTGTTATTGCACAAAACTCAGTTGTTACAGAATCTATGATCAGGTTTCTCAAAGAGGTGACGAGGTCAAACTAGTTAGATGTATTTTATATTATCTAATATTGACATACTTTACTGTGTTGGGTTAAAGTAGTTACATTGAATGTGTGTTAATTCAGTGATTTTATTAAATTTTGAAGATGTTCATTTATTTGTGCAGAACCCTAATTTAGTTGAAAGCAATATAGCCAACGTTATCCCATGTAAAATCACCTATATACTTGTGAAAGTCCCATCCAAATCAGACCACCTGTTTCGGAGATTACCTGGATCAAACAGACAGACGTAAAATGTTGGAATTGCCCATTTGCTATAGGTATCTTATTAATACAAATACTCAAAAAATGAACTACCAACAGGCCCTTCAATTTTATGTATATTTATAGATAGGTAAACAGAATATGTTTGTTTAGGGAAAAAACCTATATCTAGAATAAATTCTTCACTATCAAAGATTAACATAAATTGAAAAAATACATAATTAGGTTTTACTCAATAAAATGTTGAAATTTCAGGTTTTTATGATTTAAGAAATATCCACCTAATTCTAATTAAACAAGGGGCCTCTAATTATTAGTTCTAATTAGTTCAAGTACTCAGTCAGCTCCCTTAAATGAAATATTTTCTTAAAACCTCTACTCATAATATGATTAAGATGGCAATAAAATTTTTGTTTAAAATATACCATATTGTATTAATAATGGAAATGTTTTCATTTCTTCTTAGCTTTAGAAATATAATAATAAGAGGGTATTTCAAAATAAAAAATTAAGATCACCATTTTAATTTTAACACATTCTAGAAAGAACTTATGTCTACCATAACAAAAATATTTGTCATACCTTTATCACTGGATTTATTTGACCCAGAGGCATTGCTAGATAAACTCGAATCATCTGATTCGTATCCGAAGGCATGGCTATCTGGTTTTGGTTGCTGACGTTCTTTTTGTGGGGGCCACCGACGGGTCGCTCCCTGCCTCGAGCCTCCACCGCGAGATCCCATACCTATCACTTGCAACATGTCTAATGGATAATGCCGCGGCGCCTGTCTCTCTATCTGGCCTTGCACCATGTACACGCCAGCGGGAGGATCAAACGCGCCACTCCCGTGATACATTATCGGCGCACCTTCATTCATATTTTCTAAAATATCTGCCGGCAAAGAGGTTATAATAGTAAAAAAGAAATATGATAAACGGACGAGAATGCATTATTTCAAACTTACCAACCTTTTTCAGGCCGTTAAAATTGATGACGTCTCGTGTAATCAATCAGTTTAGTACATCATCCTAGGCGTAATTTAATGCGACGTTCAAGTTTTATAGTTTCTCCTTATTTACTACACCAACGAAATTCGAGACGACCAGTCAGTTCGATTCTTGATATGTCGATGGCGAACGGTGCTAATGTAATTAGTCAGTGCTCTCTCCTATATTATCGCACTTAAATTATTTCGACACCGTTAATAATTAAACTACCTACCAAACTGACGGTAAATCTTTAATAAATCAGTGAAAAAAATCCGCCATGACTTATAGAGAGCAACATTAGCGACATCTGACAGATTGAGGGTTGAAGAGACTCCACACGTGATATTTCGCTTTTACAATTTGAATTTTATATTCGATTTTCAGCCTGTGATGTTTTTATATTACAATAAGAACTTATTTTTATGAAATCATAGTAAATCAATCAAAACAAGTTTCAGATAAAATACCTTTTCCGTTATAAGGCAAAGTACAATACGTACGATTCTATATTATCAACTTAAATAAAAACATCTGTTACAAATATCCGATCGTAAGTCACATGTTATTATTTAAATCTTGTAACATAAACTTTGACTTATTTCCTATGACATTGACGGAGAATGTCAATATAATTTGTGATTTGTCAAATCAGTCAAAAAATATTGTAGAATTATTGGAAAAATTATTTAGTGAGTTAGTAATACGTATATTTTTGAATATGGATACTCCAAGACTGCGATTTATTTCTATCTCAGTATAGCACATTTACTATAAGAAGTGATGACGTCGAAAGAGGACGATGTAACCTTAAAAGTGCAAAAAGTCTACAGAAACAAATTTCGTCGTTTCATTGTGTTGGCTATTACAACTGTGCCTTGATATGTCTCATTTCAGTGATTTCATGGACGGAGTACCCGTTAAAATATCAGAAAAGTATATCCAGTCGGAAGTAGTGAGATAACAAAGAAAAAAAAATAGACGAATGAGAATCTCCTTAATTCGGTTGCAATGAATGTTTTGACTGATGTCTTTCTTTGAAAATTTTCAAAATACTTGATTGCTACTTTCTTCATAAAATCACATAAACGGGGTAAAATATGCTGATTTATCATTTAGGGAAATGCAACTTCAGTAAGAATCATCCGAAAATCCTCACTGAAAAAAGTTGTTTACCTGAAGTTTACGGATAAATGTTACTATGGCTAACCAGCGTTCCAACTCTATTGAAGAATTCCCAATCCAATTAAATGGGATAAAAACCGCATAGAAAAAAATACACTTCATTGGTTTTTGTGTGGCTTTTGTCCCATGGAAATGGATTCTATAGGATTTTTTCAAGAAGGAAGTCTAAGGCAGACACGAGTAAAAACAAACATACCACTCCATCCGAGCTCCTGTAGTCTATAGTAACTATTTTAATTCATTCTTTATATAACCAGGTTGACTGGAAAAGATCGCTGATTGGCGATAAGATCGCCCATTTGTAGATTTCTTATTCTTAAATCTGTAATCTGTATTGTTTTTCTTAGCTGTGTATAACGCCGGAACCAGACATAGCTTTATTTGAATGATCATTTCAATGATCATGTATTGTGGCCAGGAACTTTGTGTAGCTGCGCAGTTTTGTAGAATATTGACAACTGCAACATCCGGGGGCTCGCAGATGCGTTGCCGGCCTTTGAGGAATGAGTATGCTCTTTTCTTGGTTCCTTAGTCGTATCGGTTCGGAAATACCACAGCTGGTAACTGATTCCACAAAGAAATTGTCCAGTTTATACATTCTAATATATAAAGCTGAAGAGTTTGTTTCTTTGTTTACTTGGACGCGATAATTTCAGGAACTACTGGTCCGATTTGAATAATTCTTTCAGTGTCAGATAGCCCATTTAAGGAGAAAGGCTATAGGCTATATATCACCACGCTAAAATTTAACCTATTTTTTTTATCTAATATTACGCGGACAAAGTCGCGGGCACAACTAGTTTATAATAAGACATTCAAATTCCATGGAGAGTGAAATTATTCAAGTGCTTAAAAAAAATTGGAACTACGAAAATGCAAATAGAAATAAATGTTTCCTACATTTATTTAAATAAGTGGACCTACCAATTGATAGTAATAGCAGTACATTATAATAAAAATAAATAAAACTAAAGAAAATTCCGTTAAATTTATATAACCTCTATAAAAATAATACCAACAAAAAGTATTTTAAAATCTATATCTACCCAAGCATACAATATCACCAAGCATTCATCGAACAAAATAAGTATATTGACATTCGGCTGGCTGGCCCGTTGGCGCAGTGAGCAGTGATCATCTCTTCTATCTGCAAAAATATATCTTCAGTGTAAAATATACAAAATCTTTACATAGTATAAAATTAAGTCGCTCCCCAGCGTACGAACAGATCTTTCAACAACAGATTTAAATACGGTTTTCACAAATAAACAGAGTGAAATTATGAAATTTTTTATAGGAGATAAAAGCCGAGAATTTCAATGATTTTTTTGAAATTATTTTTGTACGCTTACCCTATTAATCCTAATCCATTTCAATACGCTACATACTTTGTACATTTTATTCAAATCAAATTGCCCTTTACTGCATATCGTTAAAATAAATATTTTAGAAGATATGAGAGATTTAAAATGCGGTGGCAAAGTGGGCCGGTGGCGGGCGCTCGGTGGCGTAAGCGACTAAAGATGGCACTATAATTTGATATAAAAAAAATAAGCCAGGACAATGTCTGCCGGGTCTGCTAGTATGCTCTAAATTGCTGCCTGAATACATGACACAGTAGATTAATATTAAACTTCCTCTGTCAATTTCAAACGCAAGCAACCCACATGTATACTTCAATTTGAGTATGATAGATGTGTTAATTTAAATCTAAGTATCACAGTTAAATAATATTTATCTTGTATTCGCATTGAGGCAGACTGCTACTACATTATTATCTGTCTAGACCAGGGTTCAGCAACCTGTGGCTTGCGAGTCTCATGCAGCTATTTGGATGTAAAAGAAGGAATTTTATTTTGGTAAGAAAAGCTATAAATACAAGTTGAGCAGCGTCCTGCTGAATAAATTTTCTTTTTTAAAAGTTATACTGAGTACATACTTTAGAGTATAAATATTTAAGGTACACATTAATTTCTAGCCTATCATCTTGGCAATAGTACTATTTAAATTAAAATACAGATAGAATAATTATTAAAGACTAGCTGTAACCCGCGACTTCGTGCACATGAACTCAGTGAATTCTTTAAATTTTGAGGGTTATATTATTTATCAATTAATTAGCTAAAAACAAGCCTAAAAAAGTAGCCTATATTATTCCTTGTAAAATCAGCTATATACCACTAAGAGTGATGTCTAAATCAGTTAGGCAAAAATGTTTTAACTTACATTTTTACTTAAAATACTGTTTATTTATAATTTGGTGCAATTAGTAAAAAAAAATTGCAAACAGACATGTATATGTATTGGTTTAGCAGTGCTTTTCATTTTAGAATCGGTAATTAATATAAATTCACTAGCGGGGCCCAGAAGATGTTTTCCACCATAATGTTGGGTTACTCACTATTTACTACATTCTATTATACCATAATTATTCCTGTTCCTTTTTCATTCCCTGTCCCAATATTACCCGTAACAAACAAACGGACAGACAGACACTTTTAAGTATACAAACCTTGTTCTAACAATAATGAACTGTGAACTTGCTTTTGATACAGAGTCCATTAGTGTCGGTAGTTACATTGAATAACCGACAGCCCATATACCCCAAGGTACAGCCCTTTTTGAAGGGAATGATCACGTTCTTTTCTATTTCATTTATCATTGCTCACATTTAGAATTTTAATTTATTTTTTAATGTTGTAACCCGCATGTTAGACGAAAACTTTTAATAATTCTTCTTCTTCTTAGTCGATATCTTCACTGATGAAGGTAGAGGTAAACCAGCTGCTTCCATGCCACTCGGTCTTCGGCACGTTTCAAGACAGTTGGAACATCTAGTCCCAGGATGTTCCTAATTTGGTCAGACCAGCGTGCAGAGGAGCGACCTCGTGGTATTTTGCCCTCAACCTTTCCTACTACAACCAAATTTTTTAATAACTACTTAAGCATAAAAAATCTTCACTCGACGTTTTTACAACTAATCTAACAAAAAATTATAATACTATATATAACTTCACCACACGTGATTACGTCTTTGTAAAATTAGGTGAAAAGTTTTAGCCTGATGACATAGGCTGTATTCTTTCTCGATAAATAGTCTATATAACACTGAAAGAATTTTTCCAACCGGACCAGTTCCTGAGATTAGTGCCTTCGAGCAAACGACGAAAAATTAAAAGAAAAATCTTTCACTATTAAATGAAAATGAAAAAAGCACCTCTGTGATCACCGTTTGGAGAGAAAAACACAAGTAAACATGTTTTTACAGTTGAACAGTTTTTATAGTTTAACAGGGTAAACAATCAAACAAAGCATAACTTTTAATCGACTTGGACCATATTTACTTTACTGTTTTTCTAGAATTAGTCTTTATATTTTAGAAATGCACAACAAGCAAGAATATTTCAGCTACTTTGCATAGGTTTGGCGATAAATAAAAAATGAACTGTATTACTGCAACTAATCTAAAATAATAAAAATATTGAGAGCCAAATCACGGATCCGCAAATCTCGAACTCATGAACATCTTAATAAAAAAGTACTATTATCGAAGTAGTATATTTATATTGAATTTCAAAGTACATGGACTTTACAAAAAAAGTGCTAATATTAATTATTTTGCTATGTCTATGAAATAATAATAATAAATAACGTTTACTTGGCCAAAATATATATTACACTTAATCAAAGCAGTATTAGCCCCCAAACTAGGATTCCCTGTATCTTGAGGGCCACCTTCCAATGAGAATTATTCTATATTTGTATAGTTAAGCTCTTTAACATTACAAATTTTCAAACAAACTATAGCTAAAATGATATAATATATAGAAATGATTATACTATGTCCTACTTAACTTTAGATTTTGGAGGTGACGGATGAATGGAAGTATAATGAATACATGATGAATGAGACCTAGTGAAATTTACGTAAAAACAGAAAACATAAATAAATAAACAAACACTCAGTTGAAGGTCAATTAAGACAAAGAAATACTTGTCATGGGTTTTTGGAAACAATTCTTGCTTTTCTCATGTACCAAAAATTTACATTTTAATTTGTTTGAATCAGAATTATTGCGCAAAAATTAAGCTGGTATACAAATGAATTTTTTTTGCGCGAATCTGCGTGTACAAAGAGTGGTAAAAGTAGATGAATAATTTGTTGCTGTAGAATTTTAAAACATTTTGTTCATGTTTTCATTTTTGTTTATGATTATGACATGACAGGTGGTGTGCTCTTCTTTTTTAAATCTAGTAAATGACAATTTTCACAACAGGTGAGTTGCGTACGTAAGGCCGTCACATTGGCTCGTTGCCAAGCATTGTGTAACGAATCTTGTTTAATCCTATGCCAATTTCTCTAGGTGTTAAGTAAAATTAGAAACAGTCGAATCAGTAAGGTACAAAAATCGCTTATAGGAAAATAAATGAACGTACAATTAAAGGAAATTGTGCCGAGTAAGGTACAATTTTCTTTTTACTCCATGTAAAATTTTAATACGTTAATTGTAGAAAGGTATGTTCCGATATACACTGATAATAAAATCGTTCCGTTATACACAGCCAGTGTGCTGCCGCGGTACCCTATGGAAATATAATGAAAATTAGCCATTTCGAACAGAGTTCAAGTCGGTCCAGCCGTTTTCAAATTTTAGCAAGACTAACGAAAAACGATGGACTCCTAAACAACTTCACCGGTTTTAATTTTGAACACCGTGTGCAGTTTGATCCAACTTGAAAGAGTCTTTATTTTCATTTAACAAAATCATTGAATTCTCGCGAAATCGCAAGTTACAGCTAGTATGTATAACATATGTTATGATGGTAAAAAAATCAACTATTTTCAACCAACCTATAAAAACTTCCGGAAAGTTGTAATAAGACGCCTGTAAAAGCTGGGGTCATAAAATTAATATTTAGTGGTCGCTCATCGCGAATTTCTTTTTCCAATTTACCTAGTATGGCAAAAACTTATTTTTTTACTTGGAATTTGGTTGTACCTAAATTGCTGATTGAATTGCTTAGAGGATATCATATTCTTATAGAGAATTTAACGCTCTACAAAAAAGGTCCCTTGTGTTTTTTTTATAAATTCAATATTTTTAAAATTATTTAAGGTTAAAAGAAAACATATGATAAACAGCCAGCTCGCTTGTTCCTTAGCGTAATAAAAAAAACTGTCTTTAAAAATTATTTAATCCGAATTCAACTAAATAGAACGATCGAGTAATAGATACAGAGAACAAATTGTTAGTTATTTAGTCCCCCGTTTGTTAAATCACTTACCGTTGGATGTAAAAAACAAAATTATTTTTTTTTGGAAATATATAATGACATATATATGGATAATACACCCAAACTTGAGGCGGGAATCGAACCCGCGACCCTCGGAGCGGAAGGCAGGGTCTCTGCCTACAACGATAATGAATTACACGCCCATTTTCAATAGACAACAGCTCACCGTAATTCTGAAGATAATAAAAAAACATTAATGTGACAATTTGACTGCTTCGACCGTAATCGTGCCAAATCCACACACACGCAGCATCCGGAAGTCTAAGGAAATACTTTTTAAATCAGTTTATTCTTACATTAAATAAAACGAATATCCTTCCGAAGTATTATAAAGTGTTAAAATACCACTTTCATCTTTGTCTATGAGTATTTACAGTTCTCAATAAGTGTCATACCATTGGAATAGAGTAATTTTTAGTTCACGAAATCGCTCGATTCTAATTAAGTGAGATTAAAGCATTATGCAGTTGAAAATTTGTTAATTTTTATTATATTTTTCCTAATTACCTTTAATTTCTTATACATGCTTATATAAAGCAATTTCATCAGTGTTATCGGCTTATTAAACTAACTTCCTACCAAAAGCAGCTAACTAAACATTAACTTTAAATTTGCTTCAAATTCAGGCGTTCAAAACATTATAGAAACTGTTGGACACCGAATGATAAAATGAACGGTCAGTTTGCACAAGTCTGCATCAGACAAAGTCGTGTGAACCTGGCCTTGTACCCCGTTACTAACAAGTACCTCTTTTGTCGATCTCTTTTGACGAATGTGCTCCACTAAGCGTTCACTACGGTCGCGGTGAAAGCGGTGACGTCATTACCGACGCTCGCAATGATCCAGTTAAAAAGGTGGGTCGTAGTGAGCGTTACAGTTGGCGGCCGTGAGCGTGATCGTTGCGATCGCTTAGTGGAACGCACTGATTGTGATACGGACGGTTTTAGTGTTGGTAAGCTTTTATGAGTGAGGACTTACCTACATGTCTCCCTATCTAGTGTTTAGCATCGAACTTTTTCATACGTTCAGCGAAATACATTTGGTGTTACCTGGTTTTATCATATACTACATAGTCCAAAAACATGCTCTATTCCTATGGTACCTTATAAGTCATACTTCTGATGTTATGTTTTTGAAAGTCTCATTGTCTTATTAATTAAAAAAAAAACAAAAATAAATTGTCTTCAATTAGAGTGACGATTTTTCCAGTCAATTAAATTTAAGTCTTATTATTTCAAACATATCATAAAGAAATCGTTATGAGTAAAATACTTTAATGTCTATTTAAACATCGTTGAAAGTAACATTTTATCCATGTTTTAACACAATGAATTACAATTGTATATCTGTAGTTGTACTTTACTATTCTAGATGCACACTCAATAGGGCAGTTTCCACTAATTTTTGGGAAAAGTAACCAAACTGCACAATTACCAGGTTGATATCGCAATAATACTTTGACCTATATAATATTTTGCACCAATTAGGTATATATTTATTTACTATTTTTCAGAGGAAACTGAACCTTAACACCTTTGAAACAAAACGAGGATACTGGTTTTTTTAACTCTTTTCATATTTTTCCCATGCCATAAATAAATCTCAGGTTGCAAATTGAAGTAGAAAGCATTATTTACCGACTGTTTTGAGTTTAGAGGTAGGTGGGTATTCCACCAAACTTGTTGAAACGAAGTTCTATATTTAATCTAACCTTTGCCGTGAAACAAGGGCGTTGACATACACAAAACCCTCTAGCCCCCTCTCATTAAACTTTCATAAAACTCGGTTGCGCGGGACGTTAGCTATTAAGCCGGTTTTTGGGGATTCGCTAATAAAACTTAAAATATGTATAGCGTCACACTCATTATCATAGTGTTTATTTAGGGCTGGTTTTGAAACAAATTAATACAATGAAACAATACAATTTGCAAACAGTATAAAAATACAAATATGTAAAAATCAAAAGTTTTGGCCTCGAGTCGGCCGCTATAGCCGCTATGCACGTATGGATAAATTTATCTTTACGGTTGTAGCGGGTATTACATGAGAAATTGACAACCTCCTTTGACAACCAATAGTCCTCCTAAAGGGAGAAAAATTAAGTTTCTTCATTAAATTATAAAACAATTTTTTTCCACCGTTACAATCGTCGCGGGAGAAATCGTTACTGGTACGGAGTATTCTGTCTTTCAATAAAAAAAGGACTTCAAATTGTCAGAACTGGAACAAATTGGAATGGAGCCACACGTAATGCACCAGCTTTCAAAAAGAAAAGGAATCATCAAAATCGGTTCACCAAAGAACCTCCTCCTTTTTTGAAGTCGGTTGAAAAGTTATAATTTTAAATTTCTTAGTCACAAGTTCGGTCTCGTATATTCTGATATGACTGCTTTGGAAAATTACACATCATATTTATGAGATATATGACCTTACACCTGATGACTTACGAAGGACCTAAAGCGATATCTCTTGGAATTTATGAACCTTGTGGTCCCTTTACCTGAACAGTTAGGGGCTTATTCAAGCGGAAAACCCGCTCGTTATAAAAAGAAGGACAAAAAATGCTCATAGCCAAAATAATATTATATATATGTACATTGTATCGGTGACCCTAATCACGTGTCTAATTAATAAAAATAAATATCTGTATATTACACAACACGCACACACACACATATATGTGTGCGTGTATGTGGTGAATTGATAATCGTAAAATGGCCCGAAAGTTTAACATACTAAAGTACCCATTCTGTGTATACATTCAGTATTAATCCCGTGTTTTTTTGTACACTTTTTAAAACGTTTCGTATAAGTTCATATCAATAGATAAAAAAACACCGATCAAGTGCGAGTCAACTTTCGGACAGTTTTCGGAATTTTTCGTTTACTTCTACTTCAATGTGTAGCTTCTTGATTCTATGTCAACTGGAAGTACCCTATAGGTTTTGATTCCCTTTGCAAATGTATGGGAAATGTGATATAAACGGCCATATCTCTTGATTGCGTACGCGTAGAGAGTTGATGTTAGTTACAGCTTCTGGCGACCGCGGACCTCAGTATTTCATATTAATTTAATAATTAAAAAATAATAAAAATATTTTTCCCGTTCCTGAGAAAAAGGGTCGTGACAGACAAACGGACAACGTACGAAACCCTAAAAATAAAATTAAAATTAGCGTTATTTTGCAGGATAAATTGCAGGACAAACTGTTGCAAAATACTGCTCTAATATAGCAAAGGGAAAACGCGTAACCTAGTTTTGTCGGCGCCGGCTACTGAGGAGCAGATTTCTGTTTAATATTGAATCACCTCTCGTTATCTGGTCGCGACAGGCGCAGGCAGGGGTTTTACGATTGCTCATAAAACCCAACTCTTCTATAAAAAGTACGCCAAAGTCGTAATGTCCAAAGCCTCGTCGCGATAACACATTGAATACGCAACGTTTTGAAGTTTTAGCAATAAAGGTTTATTGGAGGCGCATAATTAACAGTAAAAAAAAAGTCTTTTGTTATTTTTTGTTAGGGAATTAGGGCGCGTCTGTCGCAACTCTTCCGAATATTTATAGCGAGACGGGCGTTTTTATAGAAATAAACCGATGTTGAATATTGTCTACTGCGTGTTAGGGACCATTCACACATAACAAGAAGGCATGGGCTCCAGTGCCGGCCCGAGGCAAATTTTAGGATGGTGCGAGATCCAATTATGGAGCCCCTGTGACTTGACCTTGACCAGTATATATTTTTTAATTTTAAATAAGAACGGAGCGGCCGCTCCAGGCGGCCCTCATGAGCACGAAAGGAGATAGGTTCACCCTATCATTTAAGTAATTGTTGAGAATATAATTCAGAAATTATTTATATGAAAAGTTTAGCTATTACTGCTACACGGAATCTAACGGCATTGCGTGACGTTAATTTTGTTGAATTGTTTTATTATTATCATATAAATAACTACTATTGTTTTAAGACATTCATTCCATCAGATTTTTACAACAGATGATTGTTAATCATGTCAAAATGAAGTTAGAGGTAGTGCCACGTTTGCAGCCGAATAGGGCAGGCGCGTCCGGGTACCAGTATGTCTTTCTCACATAAGATCGGCTTGAAGTGGCGGTAATGCTGTCACATCAAGTAATAGACTATTGTCGCGTCCCCTTCGCTATGTGAGAGTTCCCGGTGGTCTAAGCACCCCTTTAAAGGCCCGCAACGCTTTTGCGAGTCTCCTGGTGGTACATAAGTCCATGGGCGTCGGTAGTCATTTAGGTGACCCGCCATGCCTGTTTGCCTCTGGTTCTAAAAATAAAAATCATTGATAAAATGAAGACTAATTGCCCAAGTTTAAGTTTAATTAACAAAAAACTAATTATAAGAATTCCTTTTCTGTATTAAACGGACTAGGAGACTTTAGACAAGCGGAAAATTAGGAAATATTTTCATTTCGAAAAATATTAGGTTAGGGTAAACATTTTTTGGTTCTCAGTTTTTAATAAAAATTCCTTGGCAAACAGCAGTTCGCTAAAGTTATTTAATTAACTAGAGCGAAACGTCCGTCTGAATCTGAACCGAAGCTTCATAGCGTAGTGCCGCTAGCTCCTTAAATATCAACGATGGCTGCCGTTGACGTAACTTCCTTTAGAAGGTACCACCTGCCTTTCCTTGCCACCTGCGCGGCAGATGTTCCGTCGAGCGTACGGCTATTATCCCTTTTATTGAAGCGGGTAGCCTGCCATATAGGGTTGCCAATTTTTAAGAGGACAAGATTTTATAAATCTTTCTTGTGTAGAGTGCGTTCAGTCTAAAAATGCACGTCCACCGAAACCACGAAACTAGAGGTCTACGCTTGCAGTCCTTTTGGTCTGCAGTCGAATTGGGCCGGCGTGTCCGTGTACCAGTACCTCTTTATCACAATGCTGTCGTGTGAAGTGATGGTATATTGTTTTCGCCTTTCGTTCGGTTCGCGAGACTTCCTGGAGACTTACACTCTTAATTAAAGGCCGGCAACGTATCTGCTAGCCTTCTGGTCGTGCAGACGTTTTGATTGCTTAGACCTACATTATCATATTCTTGAAAAGACTTTGACACTCTACACAAAAGGTCTTTTATGTTATTTTATAAATTCAATCTTTAAAAAGTTATTTAAAGTTAAACATAAATAGAAAAATCGTTGTTCCTTAATTTTCAACAAAATTTCGGAATTTTATGTTGATTATTGTGATTTTCTTTCATTCGTTTATTTTAAAATTCTTATCAATATTTCGTATTTTATAATAAAAAAATATTATAGCAATTATTTAACTTCAATCCTCACATCAAGTTTTTATTTGACACGTGAAAACTATTACGTTGATGATAAGAAATAAGTAGATAGTGCATAAAGCTAGTAAAATATTCGGTTGAAACATTATTGACTGATCTTTTTTATGATAATTTTCTAGACTAGAATTTCGGATAGAACTATTTCAATAATTAATGACAAATTTCAAAAAAACAATGTTTTTATTATATGTTCCACTTTAGCCTTGAATAACTCCTAAAAGACTTCTTCTATAAAAAAAACTTAAGAGACCATTTTTTTTGAACCAGTGTAATACAATATATAGATATTCATGTATATCATTGATATTATATCGTTATACTATGTTGCATACACTTTCATCCCGGCACTGATGGCAACCCTAAAAGGGTACAATGTGTGTTGCAAACCTTTCCAGAATAAGAGGAAATTGCATACAGTTATCATGTTATGTCACAATTATCCGGTCCACATACTCATAGTTTTAGCATAGGTTTTAGCTGGGGGAATGTGTAAGGTTGTGCGGTAATATTTTATTCGCTTGGAAAGGTCATGTTTATCTGTTATCGGATTCGTTTTAACGTAATGTTCGTTTATTTAATGGTGGATATTATAATATACATGTGTAGTATTTATCCTGGGTTTAATGCATTACTCACTTTAGTTTTTTTTTATTTCACGCATAGGGTGAGTTCTATAGAACGTTTTTTATAAATTGCTGAAATTAAGAGAGATATGTTATAATGCTTTGTACTTATACGTAATGACCATAAAACTAGTTTTGCATTTAACACAAGATCTCTTTATACTATAGTTATATATTGTCACAAAAGGAAGTAGAGTAGTTAAAATTGCCACAAGTTCCATATACATTAATTTCTGTTTAAACCATTGGAAAAGCAAATTTATAATTTTTTGTAGACGAATATCTTATTTTATAAGGAATGCCAAGAAATACATCTGAATTTCTTATTTTTGAACAAAACTCAAAAAACTATATATATATATATATATAGTTTTTTGAGTTTTGTTCAAAAATATAGTTTAATTAAAAAAACTATTATACAATATAGACACATTGTTGACAGGGGTTCTCTATAGCCGTCATCTCGAATGAAACCTAGAATTATTTCCTACTACTCGTTAGGTTCTAGGCAATGGTTTTAAATAAAATGGCGCCACTAGTTCATTATATTTATAGCCTAGAGGTAATATAAAAAAAATCATGCAGTTTGGTTACTTTTTCTAAAAATGCATATTCATTCTCGAAGTTCTCTATGAGTGATATACGGTCATCCGTAGATGTGTGTGTTTAATGTTAACATTAACGTAAAAATGCCGAAAAATGCCCTATTGCATAGCATTCATAACTCGTAAACTTTCCAACCACATAACTTATGGTTTTAAAACATATATTAAAACGAATGTACCTAACATAAAATAATAGTAAAAATGAGCACGTTGTTTGCTCCAATATAAGTTTTGATATTACTTTGATTATAAATAATTTTTCTATATAATTTTTATTCATTTCCTTGCATTTTTTTTGAGAAAAACACTCTGCAAGCCTCGGCAGAAATAACAATTGCCTAACTCGTATTTTAAATTCAAATCCCCTCATCCCGCAATTGGTTGTTTTCTGCGCCTTGGCAACAATGGTCCTTTGAAAAAATAACGTTTGTATTCGAGTTTTATAGGTTTTGCAATGTTGTAAATATCCGATAAAAAAATGACTAGGTTCATAGCTATGAAGTAAAACTAGATATAAAGTTGAAATTAATGCCATATACTACGATCTGTGACCCCTTGTAGTTGTGAAGAAATGAACCCTCTAAATCTACACACTCAACAGAGAAGGTAATTACCATTGATCTATCGATCTTATATCGGGTGCATATTAAAGTCTGATATAGCCCTCACAGCTACTACAATAGTGGATTGTCAAATTTACAATTTCCGATCTGTATTACTTTAAGGTCGTTTTTGTTTCTGTAAAAACCCGATACTTCATTTGAACTCGCAGCGCAAAACGTCTAGATTATTCTTATGGTAAACTTATATAAAAGATCACTATTGTTTTTGAGACAAAAGTTATATAAGTACAATTCTGTACAGAAAGAAAGAAATAACATTTATTTTTTGTATATATTACAAACGGCTAAAATAATAAAAAATAACGCAATTAAAGAATTTAAAATGAATTAAATTAAACACAGTTAGCTGTTTAATGACCTTTCTTGTATGACAACAAAGGTCATTAAACAGCTCAATAAATGAAGGCTCAAAAAACTACATGTAAACACATAATTTACCGCGCTGATTTTCAGCTGTGAAACCTGTAACATCACGGCTATGTGGTTAAAGCCCTTACCGATTTTAGGAAAAATCCGACTGACATCAGTTGAGCCGCTTCTAACATAATCAACCTTTAATTTTGCTACAATTATATTAGCGATGTATGAGTGAATAGTTCAAAAAATTTAGCATCTCTCCTATACTATTATAATGACATTTTCTTAATAAGCGATGACACAATGTATGTAGCGAAAGTTTGAAGGACAATGTGGAATAGTTGGCTGGTACATTAATCCAATACAGTATTGAACATACGTTGTGGAGTGCAAACCACATACACATTGATAAGGGTCCGAGTTCGTGGAAAGAACTCATCACTTAGTATTATATGGATTTAGCGAAGTTGCAAGACTCAAATGTGCAATCTTCTAATATTTCAGTATGACTATTTCATTAAAAAATGTACCTTTACTTTACTGTAGGTTCTATTCAGATCAGGACACGAGGAAGCCTTATAAATTTAGCCTTGAATCGAATATATAATAATTCTAGTTATTCTAGTATTGTGTCCGCGATTTCATCACGAAAAATAGAAGAAAAAAGTAGAATTATAGCGTAATGATATATAACCTATAGCCTTCCTTGATATATGGGCTTTCTAACACTGATAGAATTTATCAAATCGGAGCAGTAGTTCCTGAGATACACGCGTTCAATCAAACAAAAAAAACTCTTCAGCTTTATAAATTAAATATACATTACCAGAATACATACATAATTTTTAATACGATTTCAAACACATAGTTTTTTTATACGCTAGAAAGTTATTTTTACGAGTTTGTAAAAATTTTGTATTTAATTTAATTTTTAATGCATTTCAAATAATAGTTGTATAGTGGCCATGTTTGTGAGTTTTTTTTTATGTTACAAGGGGGCAGACGAGCAGGCAGCACGCTCGTCTATTGTCCCCTACGCGTTTCATTCTATCTTTAAGGTTATAATTATCATAATATATTCATATCTTGTTATGAATACGATCTTATATTATATATACGAAAAATATTATGTTTGTTAAGCTTTCTCGTCTAAAAAGTTAATTGCTTGCTATATAATGTTACAAGTATATTTATATAGCTCGTCACTAAATATAACTAAAGCCGATAGTCGTTCCGATGAATTGTTACGAAAAAACTGTACAGCTTTATCGATAAATGGGCATGAAAAATAGTTGTCGATTAAACTGCACAGTTTTTCGCAACGATTTATCGAAACGTATGTAGTGGCTATTAGCCTGAAGATATGAAAATCAAATTTATGAACGCATTAAATTATTATTAATGAACATTTCAAGATAAACTATTTGAATTTAATCTTAAATTTGGTGGACATCGTTTAACGTTTTTGGCTTATTGTAAGGTTAAAGTCGTTAAAATGAATTGTCAAATGCTCAGTTTAAAGATTTTACTTGATAGAGATAAACATGGGTTTATCTTGTGAGAATTGCATAATGTTTTGAGACCTAAAACGTAATCAGACATAACAATAACCTGAAAAGAGTGGTTTTAAAAAGTAGACAACCCTAGCCAGTCGGTCTGGGAACATCGTTCGCGCGGAACGCGTCGAGTCGTCGAGTTTTCTGTTGTCGTGAGATGCTATTTACAGATGTATGCAGTGGCCGGCTTTTGAGTCAATCGCTAGGTTAAGTTGCTCATACCGGAGCCGTGTGATAGATGGGTGACCAATTGTAACACTTTTAGTCTTGTGTTTTTATATACATTAGTTAATGGTTGTATCGACGCTCCCAATCTTTTGTCACAATTTTCGTTTCGAATGCCTAGATCTAACAGTCGTATTAAAAACTTTATGCCCTTTGTAGCCAGTATCTATAAAACTAATTTGGGTGCCGCGGCACTTATCAAAAGGATGTTGATGTCTCACAACTTAATTAGTAAAATCATCGAAATTAACATTATAAGTGATACTCTGCCACTACACAAAAAAAAAACTAAAGTATTATTTTTTTACCCAATACAATATTTAACGTAAGTCCATCAATGCCTAGCAGCAAGCTAAGGCTTGTATAGTTCTTTTCTCAAATAATGAGCGAAAATTAAAAGTATTTAAAAAAAGATTTTTTTTCTTTCACTAAACAGCATTCTATGTGCAAACCAGTTCGAAATTTAAATTAAACCTTTGATAAGTTACCTCTTTGGTCGCCATATTGCGGAGTAAAAGATCGTTCCATTTTTAAATTACACGACGAAAAATATGATTTTACATAGTAATTTAATTGGCCGCTAAACACGATTAAATGGATTTTCATACAACTACTTCCGACCGCTGCAGTTTAATAAAGTAAACAAAAAGCGACGAATACAAGCCATTCTATACAAGGTATTCAGTTCACAATCAGCAAATCAGCAACACGTGGCCAGGGTTTCATTCGTTGGCTACAGGCTACAAACGAACTGTAGGCAATGTAGCCGCTGTGGTGAAATGGTCGGACGTGCTTACTTCGAGTGCTTGGCGCGCGTCCAAACTGTGCCACCGCCTACATATTGCTTCTGTGTACAGTTTTGACTTACTGTATCTATAATTTACACGCATGGAATAGCGCGTGTATCTGTAACTTACACAAGCACAATAACGAGTGTATCTATAAATTACACGCACGGATAAGAACGTGTATCTCTAACTTACATAAGCACAGTAACCAATGTATCTATAATTTACACACATTTAATAGTAACTGACACAAACTTAATAATGAGTGTATCTATAATTTACACTCACGGAATAACGCGTGTATACGTAACTTACACAAGCATAATAACCAATATTTAATCATTTATACACTTTGAATAATGCGCCTTTATATGTTTTAGACGCACACAATAAAAAATGATTTAACGTCGGTAAAATATATAATTTTATAATTTTTGGGGTCCTTTACTCAGGATTACACTATGCCACAATAACCCAGCGGTGACGTGGTTTGAACAGGGTGCTTATGGATTTAAATTTATCCTTACCACCAACAGCTTCGCTTCCACGTCCTCTATCAGTCAACCAAAGAATTATGTCAATATCTCCATCCAATACTGAGATTTACCTACTTTTGTCTTTTTAACAAAAACTTATTTTGGTTAAAAAGACAAACAAATAATAAAATATCATTAAAATTAAATTTCAATAACATTAATCAGTAATCACTTCATGGACTGTTATTTAACTACATAATTTGTTAATATAATGCCGTTTTCATCGAATTATAAGCGGAATAATTCGTAAATGACAAAACGTTTTTTGCGATTTCCCAAAAATCAACTTTTTTGAGTTAGGTCAGTTATAACTATAGTGCGATATATATTATACAGTTTACATATAGCTTAAGGGAAACATTCCGTACGATGACGCGAGTTCCATGATTTTTATTTTTTTTTTGTTCACCCAAAGATTGCTTAACATCATTTGTTGAAGATGCCACAGATATGCACACCTCTTTTTGTTAGGACTTCATAATCAAGACTTTTTAACTTTGTTTTAGGTATGAAAAAATAACTTTAAACACTTACCTCCATCATAATTTCACATTTAACACCGCCAGTAACACTAGTAATAATCGGTGTCATATCTTCAAAATCGTCTACTTCTTGTTTGATATCAATCTCTGGCTCGGTGAGTGGTATATTGTGTTGCTCCAAGTACTGGAGGATGTATTTATTGTGTGTTTTATAATCCGTGATTTGAATAAGGTTTTCTTAAGACAGTATTTCATAGGCTAAAAGACGATCCAATTCTGTGAATGGTCAGGAAATAGAGTCTATGTTAATAAGCTTAGCGATGCTTAATTTCCGAATATTGGGTTGAACAATTTTCTCTTTGAATCGTTCAGCAAAGTAATTTTATCTTTCCCTACTGTAGTAGGAGTACCTGATTCTATCAAGTCTCTTATAAAGTTGTTTTTTGTAACAAAGCATGTTGGTTTCTTTTTATACGTATAATTCATTGATGTATAAAGAACTCACGAACACCGCCCAAAGAAATTACCTGTGAACAAATAATAATGTTGTTAGAGATCTGACGGAATTTAGGGTTTCTAATTTAAAGAAAACCAATATTTTATAGCAGGCTAACCTTTTTTGACAATAGAATATATCCAGAAGAAAACAAAGTATATGAAAAGAATAGATATAAAAATTATAAAAATGTAAAATAAACCAGCCAGTCCGCAACAAATTAGTTATAAATTATGTATTCAATAACTACCTTTTAATACGAAAGAAAGTCGTGTAAAGATTTTAAATATATTTTAGGTTTAGGTTTTTTTTGCTTAGAAAGTAGTTTGCGTAGGAAGAACGTTGCTTGTACTAAGCAAGTTTTATAGTGTTGATAGATTAGTGCTTTACTTTGAACGCGAATGATGGGAATTGTTAGAATTAATACCGGTAGCTGTTTTCCACCATAGGACATCGTTAAAATTTGAAATTCCATCCTCATCACCTTGATTAAAAGTCCTAAAGTGCACAAACGTGCGATTCTCTAGAAACTTCTAACCTCGCACAATTCCTCTGTGGAATCAGTTGCCAGCATCGGTATTTCCGAACAGATAGGACTAAGGCACCTTCAAGAAAAGAGCATACTCATTTCTCAAAAGCCGGCAACGCATCTGCGGCCCCTCTGGTGTTGCAGTTGTCCTTGGGCTCCGGAAGTCACTTATGTGAATGCCGCCTGCTCCTTTGGCCACTTGTTATATATATAAATAAGTCGTCAAAGAGCTCATAACAGCTTATCGTAAAAATGTTGTGTTCGTGTTAGAATTGGAACTAAGGTTACGTATTTACCTAAGTATCGCGACAACAAGTCTTATCATAAATTGTAATAATTAAAAAAAATCGTTTACTGTAACAATAACTTTAGTGGATGCTAATTTGATTCGACAAGGAAATAATTTTTTTACCGATCACTGACCTCCATTTCAGTGGTACGGAAGAAGTATTCAATAATATATAATATACAGTAAAAATTAAAAGGAATACTTAATTGGAGGCGCCGGGTATCGATCCCGGTACCTCTCGCATGCTAAGCGAGCGCTCTACCATCTGAGCTACGCCCCCGTTTTCAGATAGATCTTTGCAGAAGCGGTTCTTTGAAGAACTTTACTCAGCTTTTGTGTTGTGTTTATTGGTACAACATGTAATATTTACAATCTTACACAACTGATTTTGATGAGAGGAGGTCGTGGCCTAATCAGTGGTCGGCATTTGAGTCAATCGCTAAGTTAAGTTGCTCTGGCTGCGACCAGATGCTAGATGGGTGACCCATTCCAGCACTGGTTTATATTTGATATCCAACCTACTCCGTATTTCGGAAGGCATGTAAAACAGTGGGACCCGATTAATGTCCCTTTGTGATATTAGTCGTAAGGTTGTAGAAATCGTGGTGGTTCCGATGATGACGTCAGATGGCAATTGGTTATCTTAACTCGGCCCACAGCCACATCCTGTACAATCTAAGTGGACCCTGGTATTTATTCGGGATAACGCTAGGAAGAAGAAGATTATAAGTAACAGTATTTATTCACTATTACGTTACGTTACGTTACGTTTCGTTACGTTACGTTACGTTACGTTAAGTACGTTTACCTAACATTTTTAATCACAGCTATTAAATCATAAAAATACTTAGACGTTTATTCACTTTTACATACCTCATGCCAGACAGACTATTTATCATTAGCACATTCGAACGATAAGGTAGCAAAATTTGACATAGATATGATATCTCAACCGGCACTATATGGCATGTGTCGTGTTTTTCCAATGCATACAGACGGGCCTGCCGCCCACCGACACATTACGTGCCGGTGCATAAATCAACACACAATAGCGAAATAAAAACCTGAGTCAACTCCAAACGACAAAACATCATATAGGTCCCGTAGTATGTTTACTCTTTACCGTGTCCGCAGGACTCTTAAATTTTGTCACTTGTCATGACCATTATAAATTAATATCATCTCAGTGGGTAAGAAGTATAGGGAAAAGTTGAGGGCACTAGAATTTGAGGCAAATCACTCATGCGAAAGACCGATCAAATTAAGACCACTGTGGGCAGTCCCTTACATGAGGGCACCAAATTATCGGGTATCAAAGAGAAATGGTGAGCTATCCTCAAAAAAAAACAGCTTCTTTTGACAACGTGGCTACGTGATGACCACGACCACTCCACCAAGAGTGCATCGAAAAAGAAGAAGAAGGAAGAAATTGGGAAGTAGGCAAGAAGAAGGAGAAGAAATAGTTACTAATATTATAAATGTGAAAGAAACGATGTCTGTTACTTTTTCACGCCTCAACCAATTAAACAATTTAGATGAATTTCAGCATAGATATATACTGGATCTTGGGGATAAATAAAGGCTACTTTTTGTCCCGAATATATAATTTGAATGTGGTGAAATAGGAGTTGAAAGTTTGTATTGATATTGACATTCGAAGAAAAACCATGAGGACGAAGTTGGGGGTTGAAGCTAGTCTTTACTATAAAGCAGTTACATTTTTACCAAAGCGTCTAAAATTGATATCAACAGTAATCGAAATTATCGATTTGAAATCAATATTGCCAACCACATAGTCGCTGTCAAATGCTTGGCAATCCTAGGAGTATGGACCTCGATGATTTTCCCCTTATCCGAGTCTCAAGGGTAGCCGTAATCATCCTTTGTTCGATTCCTCTTCAAGTATTCTGCAGTTAGTTTTGAAGAAGCGCCATAGTTGTGTCACTGCTGTCCCTGTGTGTCCCTGCTGACGTGGTAATTTTTAACTTCAGGAAGGTGTGGCTGTGTGTGCCATCTATAAAACAAAACTAAAGACCTCAGGATGGTCAGAATTCGCCCACAAATCTTTAGATTTGTTTGCAATATGCTCATTAAAAGCTATACAAAAATTTAATTCTTTGAACAACGACTTTGTTATATTAGAAATTGACTACGACCTACCTACCTACTTTAGATCAAAACGTAAACATGTGTGTGTAAATCGTTTTACATTGGTATGCGTGAGGTTTTACTTTAATAAGGTAATGTATAATAATGTATATTTTTTAAGACTAGCATTCGCACACCCTCCTCTATATAAACTATAATTGTGCCGAATTGAACACTCTTCCGTCAAATGGTACCGAAAGTTTCTGCTTCACGTATTAATATATAGGTTATAATTTAAGGCGAAATAAAGGCTCGTGAAATACTCGAGAAAATTCTAAAATACTCCCGAACACTACGCAAAACTATTTCTAATTTCAAAACACAAACCAGGACGTTAGTAGGATGCCATTTCCTCAATTATACTCAAGAGCATTCCAAACCATTTATAGATCTCTTCCTCAGAATCGTAAATCTAAGCTAGATTAGCTTATTTCATGCTTTTAATGCAGAACATCATTCAATTATACGGAATGGAAGGTAGTATAACAGATTCATTATTTCTCGCATCAACCCTCTTCCATCCTTTTCTAGCCGTCTCTGGTATTTATCTGAGTGGACAAGAACCAGTTTTTATCTGCATACCCGTCGGTGCTATCAACACATACGGTTAGATTAATCAGCCATAAGAGGTGTTAACGACTGCAATTAGAGCCTGGCCATAACAAACAGGATTCAGAGTGAAATACAGCTTGGCGTCTTGGACACGCTAGCAAATTGACTGTCTTGTTAATGGAATAGAGAAATCCTCACTTCCTGTAGAGCAATATTCTTTACACTATATCATTAAAAACATATTTTATGATAATGTAAAATGTAAACAAATTTGCTGTACCGTACTGACGTCCACTATTGAATTAAACAGTTGTAACAAGTACGTACACGAACATTTGATTGAGGAGTTTCCAGCTCAACACCAATATATCTATTAACTGTAATTTCTTTATTCCTGCAGTCATCACTTCTTCACATTTGCATAGGAAAGAATTGCGTAAATCTTAAGCAAATGTTGCCAGCAATAACTCACGGAATGCTAAAATTATACAAATATTAATTTAAGATTGCAGAACGTATACAATGTAATCAATCATGTCAAGATTTTTTTAGGGTTGCGTACACGACATTGCATTGTATAGTTTTTTGTTCGCATAACTACCTATATTTTTATACCCTACCGAAGCAGTTTTAATAGTTTAAATTCACGCACTGACAATAACATTCGGGGTAGTTCATACATAGAAAAAATATACCTATAAGGCGTCCAAAATAGGAACTTAAGTAAAAAGATACGATATTCTTATAAGAAATTTCATTAATTAACCATCTAATCTAATAGAATGTTTATCCATAGTACGTCACAATTGGCTATGATCGTAATGCCAGATCCAGACATAGCAACAAAGTGTTTGTACATTTTTGTCCTTGAAGACTACAAACTTCTACAAAACTTTGCGCAGCTACACAAAGTCCCCGGCCACACTACATGATCATTAAAATGACCATTCGAATGAAGCTATGTCTGGCTCCGGCATAAGATCTAACAAACTAACAGCTGGACGATTAGCAAGCCTGATAGTGTAGAAATATAACTGCATGAGAAATTTTATGCCTTTCGTCTTCTTCTTATCGATTCAGTGACAAACCTCATTAAATTAGTAGTTATACAGTACCAGAAAGTGGCCACATCAATGGCTTTATCTGATGCAGCCATTAAGTCCTTCTGTGTGCAGATGTTAGGGCACGCAGGGCACAACATGAGGTAGGACATCTTTTGCACTGCACGACATAGACAAGCCATTTTTTTATCGCTCGTAAACCCCCACCTGAACATGTTTATGCCTTTAAGCAGAATTCAAGGCTCACGGGACCCCAAAAACCTGAAACAATAATGGAATCATCGCGCCATTGCATCCCGTTCGCTTTACTGCATATGGGCTTCTCGGTCCGGCGCGTACGCATTTTAATTTTATTGCCAGCTCAAAAGAATACAGATTCGCCGCGCCTCGTAAATTTCGCCATTCCTTTTTTGGTCGGCCAAGTGTTTAGGAGTGTTTTAACGTACCCCTCATTGGAATTTCAAATCAATGCATTTGAAGTTGTAATGTAATGGCTCAAGTTTTTACTTATTGAAGACATAAGACTGTTGTCGTGATATTGGTTTTCTTGATTGTTAGTTACACGAATCTTATTCGTTTCTTCATATCTAATATTTTGTTTCTTTTTTACTAGTCGTAATAGGAATATTTTGTTTAATTGTAGCCTCGATAGCTCAACTGTGGAGGGGATGGACTAAAATGTGTAAGGAACCCGGTTCAACCCCGATGCCGCTGCCTCAGTCACTCCTGACACAAGGTTTTAATTAAAGTTTAGTAGGAGGGAAAACGGGAATATTAGATATACCTAAAGTATAATTATGAAGACACACACATATCTTCTTCTTCTTCTTTCAGCCCGCTGTCGTCCACTGCTGGACATAGGCCTCCTCCATAGACTTCCACAGAGATTTTCATGCACGATCGAATCTGAGTCTAAGAGCAAATTTTCTGGCTTGAAGACAGCTTAGCATTAGATTCAATAAATGCTGGTTTGCCATGCTAAGGTCGAATGTCGTTTGCACTTCAATTAAAAAAGTTAAAAGGCTTATTTTTGCTTGTTATGCATCACGTTAATTTCAAACAATAACCGTTAGCATAATTTTCTTTAACTAGGAGCTGTCATCCAAAATGGTAAGAACTTTCTTGGTCGACTATACATTGATTAAATTTTGCATGTCTCACATATGATTATAGCCATTATTATAATTCACTCGACCATTAATTTTTATTATTTATTTCATTCACAAATATAAAAATATTTTAAAAGTAATTACATCACAAGTGCATCATAAACCTATCTAGATTTTTCCGTTTCCGCATTCGTCACCGCTAGCTCGAATACGCATGAGTGCTTAGTGTAAAAAATAAAAACACATACGGGCAGATACCTAAAAAACAATTATTTATAATAATGTTTATTTATTTGAAAGTACTTTAGTTTAAAAATATTTTTTTTAATTTATATTTTATATTTATTTCCTTTAATTGATTTTTAATATTTTGCGGAAGATTGTTCATTAATGTAGGTGAAGTCAATATAAGTAGGCTTTAATTAACTTACGCGACGGACTATTAGCAGCAATCAATTAGAGTTAATTTTGAACAAAGGTCATTTCTTTGCGTTCGAGATAAAATATCACAGAGGTTATTCGTGCAGTGGCATTGATAAAAAAATGTTATTTTTACAACAAACATGCAGTTAAAGTGCATTAACTTATGTTTTTAAATGACACGCGAATATTTTTTTCATGATAAAAAATACTCACGTGTTCTGATTTCGACAAACTATTTCATTTGATTGATTTCGAATTGGAATTCTGTTTAAGAATGTGTTTCTTAGAAATTAAAACACGCACAATTCGCATTGAGATTAGAATAGAAGGAGTAACATCTTTATTATATTTAAGATGTCTGTCGAATTACGAACATAAGGAGGGGCGTCACATCTGCTTCATTGTGAATTTCATTCGTAACTTAACATTCGTCTACGACAACCAGTGCCATTCTAGAAAGTTATTGGTCAATTCATCCACTATTGCTACACTCGTACCACACCATTTGTCTACACCAGCGCCATTCTGGACGGTTTTTGAACTACATATCTAAGCTATAATGTTGGACACTTTTTCAACTTTTGTCACACAAGAGATGTTACTCCTTATATTCTAATCTCCATAACAATTCGGTGGCTTAGGATTTTGAAAGTAACCAAATAAAAAATATGTCATTAAAATAAGACTGGTAAGTTTGTGATTTTTCATATTTAATATAATCTAATTTTAGATTTTACATAGTTAACTGTGTTCTAACGTGCGTGTTCCCTAAGTGCTTCCTCTTACAACTTCATGCATAAATAATTCATCATTTAAAAAGCGTCCGCAAACAAGGAGCTGTACTTTCCTTAACTACTAATTGCGAGGAATTAAAGAAATACCACTTACAAAGGCGATGGATAGAGTTCGCGTGCTTGATATTCTAAAGAAGAAAGAAAATAACATTTTATTCCGTTCCGTAAACAAAGAGAAGGAAGGAAATCTTAATTAATAGAAATACATCAAATGCCACGTATGACTGCCCCGAAGAAGAAACTTGAAAAAGAACTGGAATTATAGAAGAATAATGGAACGGGAAATAGTGAAAAATGTAAGAAGGAACATCATAAAATAAAACTGACAGTGGCAGAAAAAATAACATTAAAACTAATTCCACTAGCAAGAAGTTTACTTATAAAAACCTAATTACTGTTAGTGTTATTCCCTATAGGTTCTTCTCCCTTATCATCTTCCTTTGTAGGGTCTTCTTTTCAATTCTGCTCTTTTTTTCGTCGTCTCAAGATCCACTTCTTTTCCTGTAATATCCGCATTGTCAGGATACACCTTTTTATTTGTCTCCTACCAGTTACCACATTTTCTCACGTGTATGTATGTATGTATGTATGTATGTATGTATGTATGTATGTATGTATGTATGTATGTATGTATGTATGTATGTGTTAAATCAGCCCAAACTGCTGTTTATAACTTTAATATCAGCAATTTGATACAAACGTTTATTCGCAATTCCTTCGCCAACTGTAAACGTTCTCGATTTTCACCTTTAGCTTTTGAACTTTTATTAAAAGAAAGAAAGCATTTTATTATTACTTTATCCATTTTAATTTAAAGATCAATTATTATAATACAAAATACCTAACAGATTTAAGGTCTCAATTAGCATCATGCTATTAGTGGAAAGTTTTAAGTTATTATCTATATATGTGTCTATATGTTTTATTATAACCGATAGGAGTAAGCAAACAAAAATAAATCAAGTATCAAACTATACAAGCTTTAAAATTGAGTTTTGTGCACATTTGATACCACTTAGTTTATAATAAGGACTTAGGAAATCCATTCATATAATAAAACAGCGAAGAACAGAATCCGTAAGAAAAATCTAAGAAATAAGAGATATTTTGTAAAAAATGAGCCAACTGTAAATAAAAATGTATACAACTTCTATTACTATTTCTTTTTTGTTAAAATTTGTCTGTTTCTAAATTGGTGAGACTATATTAAGGTTAAATAATAAATACCTGAGACTGCGAGAGGCAGATGCATTGTGTAGGACAGGAGGGGACCAGAGTGGGCGCGAGGACCTGGGTGTTGGCGTCGCAGAGGACGGTCCACGCCACCGTCGTTATCAGCTAAATAGATTTGGAAAAAATTGAAGACTCGTTTGCAAAAATTACAAAAGTTATAAACAATTATCTGAAACAAAAAAAGGGGTTCAGTTTTTTTGCTGAAATGCAAGAACAATTTGAGATATTTCAGATTTGAAGTACCTCAAATATGTTACAAAACGAAATTAATTTGTCACCAACATAAATTGATAATAACAATGTGAACATAAACAATTTTTTTATTCTCCCGACGGGAATCTATTTTGGAGCCTTTGAGAAATAGTTTTTGAGTTATAAACAAAAAGTCAAACCCTTTATTTGTTTAAGTTGATTTTTCGTAAGACTTGTAATTTTTACTAGCGAGTCTTCAATTTTTTCCAAAATTATCTCGATGCGATTCCAAATCGAATGACATCTTAACCATATTTTTAGGAGAAGACGAAAAAGTTCCACCTAAAAAATCCTTGTAAACTAAACTACAGTATCACTATGTCACAGGATATCTTCTTCTTCCTAGCTATATCACGGTTAAGTATCAGCGTCTGCTTAGATTGCAGAGGATTTGGCTGTGGGGCGAGTTAAGATAACTGATCCTCGGAACCTCCACGATCTCTTCAACCTTATGACTAATATCACAAAGTGACAATAATCGGGTCCCACTGTTTTACGTGCCTTCCGAAACACGGAGGAGGTCGGATATTAAATATGAACCAGTACTGGAATAGGTTGTTTAAAAGGTTAGAGCTCTTTTAAAATATGGCAATCACACAAAAACCGAGTTGAGATGATCTAAAACCCTTCGTCGCACACGCACTGGTAAGTACCCATCTGGTTTTCACAGGCACCGTTACTGCAGATACCTGTGATATTTGATTGGATTGACATAGGAAGTTAGATCGGTATCAGTTACAGAAGTTAAAACCAAATTCATTATACGTACATAAATAACTAAAAACAAGTAGTATATTTTACAATACACTACTGAAATAAAACTTCTTGATCTCCATCTTAAGTATGTATACATATGTTTATAAATGTATATATGAAATATATTGTCATGTTTATATATGAAACGTAACTCTCTGTTTTTCTATCTGCACTGACTTATATCTTCCTCTCTTCCATTCGCCTTACCCGATTGTGCTATTCCTAACGCTCTCAACACGTATTCATCAGGTTATTCACCAAGTCAAACGTGCATAAAGAAATTTTTTTTTATCAATTAGATCAAAACTGTCTTTTTAAAACCCACGAAGAACCACGGAACGGAATATATATATACGTTAAAGGTTCGGTCTCACGGGTCAGGCAGTATATGCTCACCTGAAGTGATAGAGCACTCGTCGATGTCCTTACAGGAGAGTCGATCGGGTGCCAGCTCCATGCCGGGCGCACACTCGCAGGGAACGAGCTTATGAAAAAGCATGTGTTCGCGGAAGTTAAGGTTGTGTTTAAATTGCTACCTGAGATATATACTAGCAAAACGCTGAGCTTAGATATAAATACATAAAAACTAAAATATTTACGTAAAGCAAATATTTGCATGACCGAACTCCTTTAATCTTAATAACCTTTTCTAAAAATTGTGTATATAAACGAGTGTTTTATTTAGAAAGATTTTTAATTTTAATACGGAGATCGAAAATCGTTTTTTTATAAAGTATAACTTATTTTTATCCAGTAATAAAAATGGCCAAGAGTGTGTCAAGACACGCTTATATAAAAGAGTACCGTATCTTATACGCTGTAAACCTATTTGTTAAAACTTAAATAACAAATTTGTTATCCGATTTCATTCGAAACAATTTTCCCATTGAGTTTTTAGCATGTTCTATCAATATAGTAACATGGAAAATTTAAAGTCTCTACGTCTAATAGTTTGGAAATTCTAGGGTGGGGCACCTTACGGGCAGACAGACGGACGGACATAGTAAATTATAAGGGTTCCTTGTAGTACTACGGAACCTTAAAAATGGTGTCAAAATTGAAGTAGTAATTCTGACAGCCAGCAAAAACTTTTAAGTGTTTGTTTTGTATGAAAAACTATCCAATATCGGACTAGTGCCACTAGAATACCTATCACTTAGGAGTATGAAAAATAGATAGGACCCACTGTTTTAAGTGCCTTCCAAAACACGGAGATTGTTTATTTAAAAGCCAGTATTAGAGTGGGTCACCCATCTATCACACGGTCGCGGTAAAAACTTCTAGTCGTAGCGATCGATTCAAATGTTGGCACTGTTTCAGACCTCCTCGCTCACATCATGCAATTGACAGAGTTAAATCTACAAATTTCGCTCTCTACGGTCAGTCTTACGTTGCTGAAGATCGTGGTCATAATTTGAAAATTTATAAGCTTGTCGGACGAGTTGTTAGTATAGTCGACCAAGAAAGTATTTTACCATTTTGGATGACACCTCCTACTTAAAGAAAACTTTGCCGAGGGAGAGACTAACGTAATGAAAAACAAGCATAAATTATTTTCAAACAAAAAGAAAACCGCCTTCAAAAACAAAAAGGTGACGAACTAAAAAGCAGAAAATAAATAGTACTTTCATACGATTTAGTAGACACTTACTTATGTGTTGAAGTTGGTACCAAACCAAATAAATTGATGTAGATGGCACCGACTTAGCGTGGCCAACCAACTTCTTGGTCTACTATACAAGATAAATCTTCTTCTTACTCGTATTAGTCTTGGCAGACTGGTCGTGATCACCAAGAAGATGGGATGCGCTTGATTATGCGCCTCCACTACCCCCTATTATTTACCCTAGTAATTAGGCAGTTTGCTCACTTACCTAATTTAAATTAATACTAAGTAATGAAAAACTGGTATTGTCCTTATAATTACTGAAACAACTTCATGTAAAACCCTGACTTACTACACTTTAACATAATTAATTCACAGATTATATTAATTCATTATAAGCTAGATTGGGAAAGACAGCTATCTTATTGACGTCTCCGTGTAGCTTTCTAGGAGAAAATGCGAGAAAAGCTGTAGTATCAATAATAGTATCGTTGGTATACAAGTCTCTGTGGAACCTCCTGTAACAAAAAGAACATTATTTATAACAATACACATTGTTTATAACAATATAGTGACACGATGTATATCAAAAGCTCAACGGTATAAGGTTGGACTGAAATCCGCACCCCCTCCTAATAATAGCTTTTAATTTAAGCTTAGTAAGAGGGGAAAAGGGAATATTAGACATACCCGAAAAGTATTCCTAATATTCAATAAAAAAAAAACTCAGAATAACAAAATAATCTCAGAAACTACTGAGCCAATTTTGATCAAATTTCGTCACCATTTGTAATTTAGTACAATTTAAGACATAGGATAGTTTTATACAAAGTCAAATATTTGACAAAGTTACCGCATTTTTAGTAATATAATTAAGAAAAAAAGGTTTTCGAAATTTTTCCTATACTTGTACTTTGAGATATAGCTTCTTGCCAAATTGCATGGTTCTAGGCCAACGCGATTTTGGCTGCAGATCTACGTGTTCATCTGCATCTTAGCGCTCCTTGCTGGCCGTGTCGTCAATCTGTATGTGCCGATATATAACAAGCTAATAGGTAAGATGTTTTTAATTTTTTTTATACACTACTAGGCCTTCCTAGTAACTAATGTTTTTTTTTTCATTTTCAAATATCTTTATTTAAATCATATACAATACTATTAGCACTTACTTGTGTACATAGAGGAATCCTAGAAGAACTAAGCTTAAAGGTAAGTTGTTTTTTTACGAACCAGCATATTAAAAACTCTACGAAAAGAGGTTGAATGAAAACATTGTTCAAATTATGAAACAAGAAGTTAGCACTAAAAAGAATATTACACAAACTTTAGCATGGTTTTATGGTTTTAGATAATAAATAGTTGTGAAAACTGTGAAACTCTACCGGTATTCCTTTTTTGAATCATATACAGTTTTAATAGTTCTTAACGCGTCGTCAAATCGAATAACGCTAGAGACTGTCATGACTAATAAAATGTGTGTATAAATTGTTTGACATTGGTGTGCGTGAGGTATTATTTTAATAGTTTAATATGTTTATAATGCAAATTCTATTTAAATATAAGCATTCGCACACCCTGCTCTATTTAAACTATAATTGTGACAAATTTCATAATCCTCCGTCCGCGTAATTTTCCTAAATTGGTACCGAAAGTTTTCACTAGACGTGACAGCATTGCCGCCACTTCACGCCGATCTCATATGAGAAAGAGGTACTGGTACCCGGACGCGCCGCTACCTCTAATTAAACTATTTTCTTTCTAACACTAAAAGAATTTTTCAAATCGGACCAGTTGATCCTGAGATTAGCGCGCTGAAGCAAACAAATAAACAAACAAACAAACTCTTCAGCTTCCTATATTAATATATAGATATAGATTTACCATACTAACGCGACTGCACCGAAATCGTTTTTCTAGAAAGATCATTGAACTCGTGCCACCGTCGTTACAATCTGATACGAGTTTCCTACAATAAATCTAGCTCACGTAATATTTTTTTTTCTGCAGCGAACTGTTGAGTAAAAAATCAGCAAAAACTAATAAATCTTGTCATCGATACGTACGCAATAAACATTAATCTAGTTCGTAAAAAGTAGCGGTACGTCAATAACGAACGTATAAAAACCGCAACGTGACATCTCATGAATCACGCCACAACTCCAGCGTTCAAAATCCAAGTGACTTACTTCAAATGGATTTAAGCTATATATATCTCCATTACGACTGGCCCGTTAGTACAGTGGGCAGTGACCCTGGGTCTATTATACGTATGTATGTAATTATATATTTCTAAAAAAAAATTACAGTTTAAGGGGACCCAGGATAACGCTTGATAGAAGAAAGTATCCATATTGAATTATTTATATGATCGTATATACGTATTTCCTACTTTATTTTTCCAACGAGTTACTAATTTGAAAGCATGTTGCATTTGCATCGTCCCATGTCACGCGCTCTGAATAATCATAGTTAAATAAAAAAAATTGTTTAGGGCATGTTTGGTCTTATTGATTGAAATTTAACTATGAAACAGGTAATATACACAATAAGGGCAATTTAAAAATCAGACGTAATAATTAGTAAGGTACATTTATTTTTGGGGATGCTTCAATGCGTCTACATTTTTCATATTACTTCAGAGTAATATGCGACACAATATATTAAAAAATAAGTTAAGTATTTTTGTTTTTTAGTCACCTTTTTTTATTCATCTACCTACGGGGCGCAGTGACAACTCCACAAGCACGTGTTAATTTTACAGACTCTACCTAGGGTTTCATTCTTCAGGTGTAAGTTATATCTTAAGCCTCCCGCAGACGTAACGTTATAGGGCGATAGAGTTTTCATCCGGGACATCAGGGAGGCATGCGACAGCGATCCTCTGGTGCTCTATCTCATGGATGATGAGGGCCACCCTGGGTTTCAGTGGGTATTCTAACAGAGCTAGCGTATCCCACGCTCCCGTTCGCAAATGTTCCTAGAACGTAGGATTATTTGCGAACGGGGCATTGC
>JANCMC010011171.1:37795-48134 GCA_024363005.1 Charaxes varanes | reverse complement strand
TAACAGAGCTAGCGTATCCCACGCTCCCGTTCGCAAATGTTCCTAGAACGTAGGATTATTTGCGAACGGGGCATTGCATAAAAGCATTTCCCAGCGACAAAAAAAAGGAGTTAATAAGAGAGACTCTACCTAGGGTTTCATTCTTCAAAAGTGAGTTATATTTTAAAATTCTGGGATCTAAAAACACATAGTTCTAAATTTGACTAATCTATACGTCTTTAATGGACTCAGAAACTGTTTTACTAGTTAAATTAATATATTAAAAAAATGTTTGAAATGAATACGGCAGCCTGTCTTTTCGTTATAATATCGCAATAAAAGTAGCAATTCACTCTGTAAACATTTAAAAGCGCGCCTTCCCTGTCCGAAGGTAATGCATTGGTCGATCTATCATTTATTTCAACGTCAGAAATCCATTACGTGGCAACTCACCATTTGCCGCATTCTCTGCAAATACACCCCCATGGTTACCATATTACATACAATTTCCCCGTTATAAAGCCAGCGTTACTTATGGCGTGACTGTTTTGTTACTACAAGAACTATTGTATAACTGAAAAGTAATGAAGAGTGTATAAAACTGGCCACACCACTTACTTCGACTAAGATGTAGAGTCACTTTAGTTACGACGTGTAGAGTAAGGGCGTGTAGAGTTAGAGGCGTGGCTCTTGTGGTCTTAATAACATTTTATATGAAAATGTTTTGGTTGGATACATTGTAGCTCAAAGAGCATGACTTTGAACTGTGTGTCTAGCATCATACAATTGATCAATTGCCTTTACCATGATTTTCCCACAGGTGATATCTTATTTGTATGCCTATCTTCACTGCTGTGTACAATAGAGATAAAGTTTAATACACTGTACAAAGAGTATTAAACATTGTGTGAATAAAATCTTTATATAGTAAAACAGAGTCCCTTCCCCTATTGCCTTCCGTTCCGTATTTTAAAAAGCCTACTTTTAAACCACGGAACGGATTTTACTACGGTTTCCATCTATAAACATTATGATTCTAGAGAAGGTTTATATGTATAATGCCAAAGCCAGATATAGCTTCATTTGAATGATCATTTGAATGATCATATACTGTGGCCAGGGACTCTGTGCAACTGCACAAAATTTTGTAGAATTTTGTAAAATTTAAGGACAAAAATTTCCAAACACTTTGAGCTATGTCTGGATCCGGCAGACTACATGCATGTCTATATTGCACACCAGCGAATCCAGTCGCAACTTTAGAATACTTCAAATAAATGACGTTCGTGCGTAGCATTTAAAATTATTATTTCATTAAACATACGTCTAGTATCACGTTTTATAGAAAATACATAAAGAAGTTTGGTTAACTGGCTAATAGCGGACAAGAAAACGTCTATCGGGGCCTCTAATATGAAACAAATCAAACGCCAATCCGCATACCGATATAAACAAAATTTGGAAAGTCAGAAAAACAGCATTGAAATGTATCTCACGTAAGTGCAAAACACGGCTATGCTGGGCCATTCGGGCGGTGTTGCGGCAGTAAATCGAAGCGGGTACAAGGGGCAAATCCTTTTTACGAGATTTACCGACGGGATTCCGATGCGAGTTCCGTTGTTGCGCCTGCTACGTACTGGAGATGGGCCTAGAGAAGAGCAGTAGCGTATTAGCGTAGATTGGAACGTGTATTATACTTGTAGTTATTCATTACTACCCGATTCCCGTGATTTCGTGCCACAATCCTTTTCAAGGTCCAATCTATCTTTATACTGAAATTCATCAAAATTGGTTTAGCGTTTTATGTGTGAAAACGTAACAGAGAGAGTTACTTTCACATTTAAAATACTCAGTAAGGATTTATGTGCGTCATACTGGAGCCAGGCATAGATCAAAGCGTTTGTACATTTTGTCCTTGAAGTCAAAGCGTACTTTGTGTAGCTGTACAAAGTTCTACAAAACTTTGTACAGCTACACAAAGTCCCCGGCCACACTACATGATCATCGAAATTACCATTCAAATGAAGCTATGTCTGGCTCCGGCATAAATAAAGATATTTTATTGGTCAGTTGACAATGGATAGAAATTACAAGCATGTTTTATTTTTAAAACCGCTGGTATCTTATGACTGGAGTCGCATTAAAACTTGAGGTCTTAGACTGGAGGTGAGGCTCAATCAGGACAAAGGTGTCCTGTTGCCGTATTTTTTATTTCGGGGCGAGAACTTTCGCACCGAGATTAGAAAGATTTATTTACTTATCACTAATCTTTCCGTTTGGACGGCTTAAGGTAGAATCGTCTTACATTTTTGCTGCCGTGATAATATACGTTTATTATTCTTCTTCTTCTTAGTGTTATCCCTGTTGAATACCAGGGTCTGCTTAGATTGTAGAGGATGTGCCTGTGGAGCGAGTTGAGCTAACCTATTGCCATCTGAATGAATGAATGAATTCATTTCAATAGAATGAAAATACATCGTCACGCATTAAGTACGACTAAAAAACTGGCTCATATTAGCCCTAGCTCAGACGTTTGTTTATTTGGGCTGCATTGCTAATGCATCACAATGAAACCGAGACTAGTGCTTTAGTCTATAATAAATGATGTAAACGAGACGTTTTATTTTGTTACAAATAAGTAAATAAATAAAATTCATTCATTCGACAGGCCTGGATATCTCTTGCAATGTTACGAGGATGAAGTCGTAGAAACAAGTAGTTTCAAAAGCGGTACAAAAAATAATTATTGCCTTATCTCCGTCCGTATCTGATATGCTTTAAACGTATTTATTAAATATCTTCAAACGTTGTCGTCCGATTTCGTTGAGAATAATTTTTCTAATGAGTTTTTAGCATGTTGTATCAACATGGAAAATTTCAAGTCTCTAAGTCTAATAGTTTGGAAATGCTAGGGGGGGACACCTTACGGGGGGTTTGCTTTAATTTTTTTAGCTGAATATTCTAGAATTTTATTTATGAGTTTATTATTTGTAATTATTTATATGGGAAATGTAGCATTGATCGCTCGTGGACTCAAATACCGACCACTGATAAGGCCACGACCTTCTTATCGAATATAACACCAATTCAAAAGATAAAACTTGTAACGAAAAAATATTAGTACCTCAAAGTATGTCTAACATTCTTTAAAACAAAAAAAAACTGAGATTTAGATTAAAATAAGCGAAATACTGGTGAAGTTTGAAATAGGCAGTTAGTAGTTCATACATCTTCGACACACTCAGTCGAGTAAACACAGTAAGTCAGCGCGGAAACCGTAACGAGGTTTTAAGCTGACAATTATTTCTAGTTCTTTACGCTTTGTTTATTGCGATAGCTTGACTTACGAGCTGTATTTTTAGCTTTATGTGTTTTTACAGCAGTTAAGAATTAAGTGGCTTAGTACTGTATGACACACGCTTTGTTGGCTTCCATACATTGATGTTGATACTTAGGAATACAGCGGTTTTTTTTTGTTTTTTCGACAAAAACTGATTCGCCCGTTGAGAAGTTTGTAGTGACCATGCCTTTTACTCCGGGGTTGTGGGTTCGGTTCTCGCCTCGAGTTTGGTTGTATTATCTTTATGTATGTATTCATACATTTCTATAAATTAAATTTTTATGATACTTTCTCTAACTATCTAAAGAAGGAACTGACAGAGAAAGATGACGGATCTGATTATTTGCCTTAGCTTTTCTTTCATTTTTCCTATTGCTCAAAAATCAATATAATTTTTATTATTAATTTTTTTTTTCGTGCTGAAGTTTTATGCACAAAATACTCGAATTTTATTTATATTTTACTTCTAATTTTAGTTTGTTTTAATTTCCCGTTCTTAAAATAGTGCAAGCAAGGGTCATATGTGTTTTGGAGTGTTACCATAAGTCATATATTTAAGTTATTACTCGGAGCTTTGTTCTAGTAACATTCTGTTATATGATCTTAATAAATAAAAAAAAATGTAACTTAAAATGAGGACAACGTTGATAACTGAAAAAGTTAACCAACGTTGATAACTTTGTGTCAGTTGTCACGCCCACCTTCAGAAACTTAGGGCTAAAACAATGTTCCAGCTGAACATTATTACTTAATAAAGAAAAAAATTACGTGTAAACTTATAAATTTATAAACTATATAAATTCTTAAAAACTAATTGTGAGATGATGTATGTGTGTGTGTGTGTCAATTTTGAAGAGTGTGTGTAATAAAATATATCCGCGTTGATTCACTTAGGTCCTTGGTGAAGATAAATGTAACCAAAGTACCTATGCACGTTTATAATTTAGTTCCACTTCTTTGTCTGTTTGCTTGTACGCGAAGAGCTGGGTCCTTCACGATTCGTGTCATATAATATCATCAAATTATTATTAAAGTAAAAGAAACGAGTATGTTTTCGACCACACGACCGAAGTAAAACTTCTTTAACTCCGTCTATATCTATACTAATATATAATGCTGAAGAGTTTGTTTGTTTTTGAAAAATTCTTTCAATGTTAAATAGCCCATTTATCAAGGAAGGCTGTAGGATATATGTATATCATCACGCTAAAATTGAAACTATATTTTTTTGACCTACTTTTACCCGACGAAGTCGCGGGTAAAAACTAGTCAAGTGTAAAGCTTAAAATATGAAAAAGTGAAATTCTAAATTATTTTACTATTTCAAACCATCACACTCTCCGTAACGCTATCGTTACGCATTCACCAGCGTACTCCGCAAGTCAAATATGCGTAAGAAGTTTTCAATACCTGCAGACATAATAAATGAAAGATATATTATACTTAAATTAATACTCAAAAAGTTTTCAATAGCTCTGCTTCTGTTCTGTCGACGAATACCTTTAAAATTAGATATTTATACTTAGTTAAAAAACTAAGAATTCATTTACTTAATTGTACTAACTTATTCATTATAATTTTATTTTATATTATAGAATTTTGCACGCCATCTCACGGCAGATTGGTAAATATCTTAGTAATTAAGAACCTTTTGTAAACACACTCTGGCAAACATCCTTGGCTTTGAAATATTTTTTTATAACCATTTATTTTTTGTAACCATCTATTGATAAATTTCCATAACAAAGGAAACTTTCTTAGTTGTTTTCGTCGAGAGGAATAATGGAAATTTTAATAAAAGAATAACTTTTTAGACAAGGTCGATCGAAGCCATGTAACGATATGCCGCGCCGCGAAGTTATCTTAAAATTCTGTGATATTTGGTTGGTGTTATTCGTGGAGATTGATGGAGGAGGCCTATGTTCAGCAGTGGACGTCCCCACGCTGATATGATGATAATGGAACAACTTATCACACACATGCATACACATGCAACCATAGTGTGCTACACATACACACGCACATCACATCTAAGCTATGAAGTACAATCTAGTAAATTCTTTATTTTTTAATTTACTAACATACAATTACTTTTAACTGTAAATTATTGCAATAGTAAATTGTTGCAATCCAAAATTCCCTATTATGTAACATATTTGTGTATACAATTATATATAAAACTAACGGACTCGGCAGACGATGTTCTACCCGAACGTTGGGCTACTTACTATTTACTTCTATTATCCTATATCATCCCCGTTCAGGTTTTCGTTTTCGTTCCCGTTCCCGTTCCCGTTCCCTATCCCGTTTCCGTTCCCGTTCCCATAAGTTCAAATTGACTCTACATTTTAGTTATAAAACGTTTGTAAAATTTAATTTTTGAAATTGCAGTACAAATTATTATGACACGCTAATCCTTAGCTACATTATAACTTTGTAAAATGTTGCTGGTGTTTGTTATTCTTTTTATATTTTGTATAGAAAACAATAATTCATTATAATTGGCGTCCGCTATTCTAAAATTAATTGATTTTTGTATTTAGTAATAGTTTTAGTTTAAGTTTTAGGATAAGAACATAATTTATTGTATATGAAATATATTTCAGATTCCTAAAGCCTAGTAGATCGACCTGTCTACGTAATTTTTCCAAAAACATGAAGAAGACAAAGAATGTAAATTACACTTTATCTAATGACAAGGGAGTCATTAACAAGATTGCCGCTAGAGTTCCCATTGAAATTAAACCACAAATGAAACAGGTATTTGTGATTTTATCTTGATGATAAATTGTTGTTTTCTGTTCCCTTTTTTCTTCTTATCATTTTGGATATATTATTTTGAACTCATTGAAAAGTAAAGTACAGCAACGTTGCACGCTTATAACTTATTAATAACAATGTTAGAAATAAAAGTTAAAGAAATTTGAATAATAAATGGAGGAAGAAGTTGAATTACACAAAATAAAAGAAACCCAAAAGTTTCGAAACCACAGTTAGGACATTACAATCACGAAACGTTTTTTTTAATGTGCCTGTGGAATCCCACTGCTGGAGACAGGCACAACAATTCGCGAAAAAAATATGTAAAGGAGATTCTCTTTGAGATTGACCTTTAAACTACCTGTAGTACTAGTAGTACTAGTAACTAGTGTATATTTCGCCGTTTTCGAAATTTCATAGCTGTCAGTCAGGTAGTCATAGCTGCATGCATACATGCTGAAGCATGGACCTTTTTGGTACAGTGGATCCTACACGGAAAATCTTTAATTTGTAGTCACTTTTTATTTGTTTTTTGTTTATAATATTAGTCATCTTGTAATTGAATTTAGTGATATAGATTTGTTAGCTTTTAGATCAGTTATTTTTAGATTATTAATTTCTGTTATAGGGTTACTCACCAAATAAATAGTTTATTATTATTATATAAATAAAGTATATCTATCATCATAAAGTACAAATAAATATAAAATTATATTCAACTCGTCGAATTTTAATTTAAATAGTACTTTACTATGTACCTTTGAAATCACCATTCCTCATTAATTATGACATTGTTTGTTCATTGAGTAAGTAACTAGAGATAAAAATTACATTTCATTCATTTAGTACAATTTATATATTTTCTTTAAAAATATTTTGTACACCAACATTGAAGTCCTTAGATAAAGATCCTTTATAAAAGACTAGTTGTTACCCGCGACTTTGACCGTGTAAAATTAGGTGAAAGATTTTATTGTGATGATATATAGTCTTCGGCATCCTTATAGTTTCACTCTGTCCGTCCGTCTGTCTGCTCGCAAGGTGGTCCCCCCTAGTATTTCCAAACTATTAGATGTAGAGATTTGAAATTTTCCATGTTGATAGGACATGCTATAAACTCATCAGCAAAAATATTTCAAGCGAAATCGGACGTACTTGGCCACTTTTTACACACTTTTAAATTATGCATTGATTGGTGCTTTCTAGAAAAAAGAACTGTTCACAAAGCAAGCGTAGTCATGGGCTAATACTAGACTGTAACGTATGAAAGTTTTTAACCTTTTGTTTCGTGCCATATAAGCACTTATCGAGGATTGTGTTTGATTACGTTGATAAGAACACTCGAAACCAGCTGATAACGTAGTGAAGTAAAAGTTAATAAACCATGAAAGTTAAGGTATTACGTGGCCAACGGCCAAAGCAAGCTATAAACCAACACAGCAGATATTGAAATAAGGTTTTTTTATTACAAGGGGCAAACGAGCAGGCGGTTCATCACCTAGGTGACTATCGACGCTCATGGAAATCTGCAGGAGAGGCTCGCAGATGCGTTGCCGGCCTTAAATAGGGGTTAGGCCATCGGGAACTCTCAAACCGAACGAAACGCGAAAGCAATACCATCACTTGACGTGACAGCATTGCCGCCACTTCACGCCGATTTTATGTGAGAAAGAGGTACTGGTACCCGGCTTGTGTAGGCTCAGCGAAAGGTTAGCGCAGTGGGCGACGATGTTGACGTCCTTGCAAAGATTATGCTCATTAAATGCGATTAAATGTCATATCCACTGCGTTATATATTCTGTGTTGTATTCGCAACCACACATATGAATCTAGTGTGTTGTTATGGAAAAGTTATCTTTTATATATATTTTTTGAATTGCAATTTATGTAATAAATTTTAGAAAAATTTGAAAATTTACGTTGATGGATTATGCGAAAATTCTTCATTCTTTTCGTAATTGCATATGTCTAAAAGCATGTTTGTCTGTCTATGTATCGATTTGTCTATCTCTCTGTTTGTTCCGGGTAATTTTCAAAGCGTCTAGGCCAATTTTGACGGGACTTTCACGGACAGATAGTCGATTTTACAGGAAGTAATATAGACTACATTTGCTTATACAAAAAGAACTAGGATTACCTAAAAGAAAATGAAAACTCTCAAAATGTTACAAAATCATTGAAATCACGCAAAGTGTTCAATACGGAGAATGTTTGATGCTGCAATATGTAGGCTATGTAATTCGCAGAAATGCTTAGGAGGTAAAAGTCTTATATGATGATTTTTACGATTTCGCATTGTAAATATGTTCTAAAGCAACAAAATTAAAATTCGAATACATGAGTAATGTTAGTTAGCAGTATCTCTTCTTCCTAGCGTTTTCCAATAATTGATAGCGTGTAATTAATCGTATGGAAGATAAATATAAAATCGCGTATAAATAAAATAAAAACGGCCTCTTTTTTTCTTGTTCACTCTTTTATTCTCTTTCTGTCTCTCTTTTCGTTTATTTAATAGCATTTGAAAATTGAAGATAAATATAGATTGTCTGAGTAAATTTTTAACGAAAAACCGTCTCAAATTATCCATCATTTTTATATTTACTTAATTTTTTCTTGATCAGCCAGCCATTTGTTTTTTTTTTTCAACTTAAAAATTATTAAACTTGGTACTTGTATACCCTAGATTCTATGAAAAAATTATCTAGATTCCGCGAAAGAGTACGTCAATGAACCGTTGTATTATATTTGTCCGATAAATATTTACATGATTACAACGTTAAAATTATGTAATAAAAGTAGGTACTTAACTTTTAACCAACTTTCCATAAAATTAGTTAAAGTGTGGTCTTACGTTGTGTGGTTAATTTGCTGTTCGAAAAATTTAGTTTGTAAATGCATTTCCCAGCGTAGAAAAACTGGTCAGTTATAAAAAAAGATTTAATGACGGCTGTCAGTCGGAATTAAAGTCGATATCAATAATAAATAAAATAATTCACTTCATTTTTGGCTATTATTGTTAAACAAATAAGTGAATAAGTGATGAGTGAAGTAGGTATTTTTGCCTGTCCTAAGCCAGGGCTTTTTTGTATTTTTCTTACATTTATACAATTCACTTTATTTTAAACTGTCTTACACATTAGTCAAAACTTTCTTCGAAGCAGTAGTAGAGACCAATTCTGCATTTCTTATCCCTTCTACATAATCTTTTGACTTTTCTTTTCTTCCTGTTACGCCTTCCCGGAAATAAGAGGACTAAAAGACAAAATACAAAATGCTTCAGCCAGTTCTGGTTTTTAGGGAAACTGCTGCTTGATTTTTTAATATACAAATATAGATTCAGTCTGCCTTTCTCTACTTTGAGATTTTGAGGCGTTTAACCTTCTTTTTGCTACGGAATTGACTCATCTCTAGTATAAGTTACGGGAACATTTCTATCGAATTGAAAAGTTGACAACACACATCGTCGTCGTGCAAATGATCATAAAGAACTCGTAACGCGGTGTCTGAGTACAGTTGTAATGGCGTTAAATGGGCCATAAACGTCGGCAGATGTTAAAAGTTGTCCATTGTGACTGCACCAAGTCTCGTGTGAGGCGGAAATTTTCATTTAAAATGTCGTTGAATTATTTATACGCGGAATGCATTATTTACAAAGTAATACAAAGAACAAATTAAAAATATAGACCACAAACACACTCATACACTAATACACACGTACACACACACACACATATATACACAAACGCACACATTAAGCCATTATTTCTGTCATTATTATACCTGTACCTACATTTTTCTTTTTTTCTATGTTAAATGTATAAAACAATTTTGAGTAAGATTGTAAAAATTTTCTTTATAAGTTACTGTGATGGAGGGAAGGTCGCTGACGCCTACGATACAGGACATCCCAGCTTAGGCATCAGAGTCCAACAAATATATTATATTACGCTATTTGATGCTACAATATGTTATGTTACATTACATTATCCTATTTTTAGCAAATAAATGTATTATTATTATATTTTTTTTTACAGATTATTACCAAGTGTTATTCCATCACTTGTTGTCTAGAGTCTGTATTGTCGTCGTCCAGCTGTAAAAAAATTCTTACTATTCGGTATGTATTGAGTATGGCTGATTTTTGTAATTTTACATATGTAAATTTGGTTAAACCTAGTGTAGCAAGTTCTCGATGAGATAAAAGGAATCTCCACCCCTGAATTCAAATTAAATCGCTTTTATATATATGGATAATATTAA
>JANCMC010011171.1:0-36152 GCA_024363005.1 Charaxes varanes | reverse complement strand
GATGACAAAACGTTTTTTGCGATTTCCTAAAAATCGGTATTTCGAGTTAGGTCAGTTTATTATTAAGCGTGCAAGTTTTTCTCCTGTTACTTAACATTTATATCGTAAAGAAAACAATTCGTGGTTCCGAAATTTTTTATAACTAAAATGTAGTTGTTAATTCAACAAATTAACTGGCATACAGTTTGAAATTGTTCATTAACTGCCAGTAATAGTTGCAAGTTCTGACGACGCACGCCCCAGTTGCACCTCCAAGAATTTAATAACGTTTCAAATTGGCAAAATAATAAACCAGGACTTTGGTGCTGACGTGTCGGTTTATTCGGAAATGCAATCACGTCAGCCGCGGAGGCGTAATTAAACGTAAAGCGAAGGTTTACTTGCATCGCTTTGTGATTTATTTTGACAATTTTATGAGTTCTGCTGTGGATTGATAACAAAATAAATCTTAATTTTTTGTAATATAAATTACATTTTAAAAGTTATTGCTTTTAAAATTCTTTATTATATATTACTAGCTTTTTCCCGCGAAAAATTGCAAGAGCCTTTTGACCTCCCTGAAGCTGGCCCTATCGAAGTCTCCTCTTAGCGCATCTCCACTAAGGAGCAAAGAGGTAATATATAAATTACCGCCTTGGCCAATTTTATCTTTGCAAGTCTTTCGGTTTTCGAGCTTACCTGTTAGGTAAATTTTCGCTTTTATGTATACATGTTGACAGACAGACACAGTTTGAATATGGTCGAAAGCTACAACTTTTGGTTTCAAAGACACAGTCGTCACCGATGTAGACCATAACGGACACGGAGAGACGAATTAAATTCAATTTATTATATTGAACCGAAGGGTCTTCAGAATGTAACCCATGGAAAGATCAAAAAGAGGCCTTTGTATAAGTATTGAATAGTTAAGGCGGAATAAGGCACGTTCTTATAAAAGTGACATAGGCAAATTAGTAAGAACTGTGCAAAAAAATATCCTAAATTGAATACAAAATCGTGCCATACGACTAAGTCCTCCCTGCTTTGAAGCATCACAAAGGGTCATCACGAGTAAGTGATGGTAGTAAACTAGCGTCGTTGCTACCACGTATCGAGTAACTACAGACAATAATTGCGAAATAGGCATGATTACCTTTTATCCTAAAATTATCTCAACCATAAGAAAAGATCTATGCAAAATCGTCTTAAATCTCCGCACCGCGCGACTAATTCATGCTAAATTTCGTATTGAACTTTACCAAAGCCTTATCGCGAATCTCCCTCCAGCCCTACTTTGAAGCATCACAAAAGGACGTCACGAGCAAGTGATAGAAAATTAGCGTCGTTGCTACAACATACCGAGTAATTAAAGACAATAATTGCGAAAGGGCTTGTGGAAATGTACACGTGTCTCGCACGGTTTCCCTTTGTCGATACCATTTTAATGACAAGGTATTCCAACTGAGGCAGTTCCGGTTTAATTTATACGAAAGCTATTTTAAATTTCCTTCAAAGTGTACCGCGTGCGTAATGCGTCACTTAAAATGTATACAAAATTATAACCAGCAAGAAACTTGTTGGCCATTCTTAGAAATATGTCTTACAAGTTCAATACATCTTCATATTAATATTCACAACAAAGGACAAAACTGGATTGAGCTGTGACTCAACTTCAATATATATTTTTTTACATCTCTTTAACTTTACTAATAAAAGTGTTTTAACATGTCCTATTTTTCTTTTGATTATTATTAGTTTATACCATTGGTTCCCAAAGTGGTCCAGGTCCAGAAAGTCACAAAAATCAGTTTTTGTCGATTTTCAGGTAAACATTAATCGATGTTTTATCATAAAGCTGTCCAGTTAAGAATAATAAAAGAAAAAAGAAAAAATGTTCTTAATATGATCATGAAACTAAAAAAAATAAAAAAAGTATCCAATATATATAATAAGAGCCTCCGTTTCTGGCACGTAAGAATTTAAAAGTTTAAAAAGTTGTAACCTCTCACTGTAAATAAAATTGAAGTGTCAGTTCGTAGCATCGAATTTTTTTTCTTATTGCATATGAATATATATAAGATACCTATAACAAAAACGCATTATATTATTATGTTGGTATAACTCTTACCTAGACGACTTTATGATAAAACTTACCGTTAATCTGAAAATCGCGAAGTATCGATTTTTGTGAAATTGACCCTCAAATAACTTTTTTCAAGTCTCGAATCGAAAAGGACGTTTTAGATTTTATTTACAAGTACCGGCGCGCTCTCCCGCGCTTCGGCCCATATAACCGCGACATTGGTGGGGCCATGTGTTGGTGGTGGGTTGTCCTATAAGGGTTCCTTTTTCCCATTTGAGGTACGGAACTCTAAAAACAGAGATTATATCCTCAAAACTAAAATTGAAAATGAAATGCTATTCTCATTCTTAAAAGCGAAGTGATATCCCGTGAAGTGAAGTAAGTAGGAATTCACTTCGAATTCCTACTCTTTAGCATCTTACCCGTTTTTGTCATCGCTTCTCAAAGGAATCCCAGAAAATGATAATCAATTGCTGCATTAATGTGAGTAAATTTTGATCTTGGCCATTGCAAATCCCAAAGTTATTAAAACCTGTCCAAATCCGAATTATCAATATCATTGCGTTAAATGACTGTAAAATTACCCAATATATTTTGTATATTTAATCCTTCATTTTGATTTCTTTGTCTTTAAAATTTCTTTTTTTTGTGTGAGTTCAATTTTGTATCGAATTTAAATTATGTCTGGAAGTAGAGCCCAAAGCCCAAAAGCCGAAGAGCCTGATATCTCAGTAACAGATACAGAAGACGACAACTTCCATCCACCTCAAGGCCCTACAACGAGGTCCATTTCAAAAAAGAAAACCGCGATCGCTAATAAAATCGAACTTGATCTTTCAACTTTGTTAAAATTTATAAAACCATAAAAATTTGGAAATAGAAACGTAGGTATTCAGTATTTTCTAGATTCAGTTAAGGAACTAAGTAATATAATTGAATCTTGTTCATTTATTTTAATATTTGCACCAGTAAGACATTTTAAAAAGAAAGGCGATTCCAAAGAAGAATAATTTAAGGTTGAGTGATAATTCATTTATGAATTCATGGTGAATTAAATTTGGTTTACAAATTTGTTTATGAATTATAAGTTGATTGATAAATCATTTATGATTTTTGACCAATTAATATTGGTGTATGAATTCATAATTGTTAATTCTCGATGAATTCATAAAATGTATTTCATTTTCTTTTCGTTATAATATTCTATGATTCTGTGAAGTGGGGCTTATTCAATCAATTTCAAACGTTGTTATCTGTGTTATTTCAGGTGGTCATTACGTTTGGAACGATTAAGGTGCGTTAAACAATCATTTTGTTGCTGACTTGATGGTAATAAATAAAAAATAACGCGTCTGGATACTCCGCTACCGAGTCGATGACTTTGATTTATTATCTTAAATTGTGTATTTTACATCATCAATGATCTCTCGCCGTTTTGGCGTCGATAAGTGCCATTTAACACTTGATATAGTGTCGGTAATCAGTGTCCGTGTTTCCCTTTTCAATTAGCCCCAAATTGGGATATGGTGTAAGCCAGGTAATTGCATAGGGCCGCTCTATAGTTCCTGAGATTAGTCCGTTCAAGCAATCAAACAAACTTTTCATCTTTATATAAAACATAGATATAGAGTATACATATTCAGTATATTCAAAAAGTTATATAAACATTCAAAATGTCCTGCCAATTGCGCGTCAAGCTAGTACCAAGGATTTCAACTGTGCGAGGTTTAAAGAAACTATATATTAAAGCCACTGTTAAGTTCTGAATATATATTTATCAATGCACTAACATCCAATCCATAATATATGGTTGTTGAATGAATATCAGTAAATTTAACACTATATATAGTCGAAACTCGACCAATTCTTTGACAGTATGTTATAACAACGAAATACTTCCAAAACAATAATTATATTGTTTTGGGAGTACTTAGGTCCTAATTCACACACAATCCAGCCATACAATTTCCTAATCGTTATACATCCTTAATGACCCATCTGGTTCCCAAAGCGAAGAATTTAATTCGAAATTAATATGTTACGTATCCCACGGAGCGGTACAGTGTAAACGCTAATTAGCAGTTAACAAGCAGCAAAAATAACAAACAATAGAATAACGAAAATGTCAAAGTGGAAAATGTTTAAATTTGGGAATTTCTCGTACCTCCTACAGTTTACAAAGCACTGTTACAAGTTATGCAAGCTTGTGCATACATCATACGATGGCTGTAAAGTCATCCGCACACGGGACAATAAAGATATTTTACTACGCCCTACGCAATAAAAAACTTTGACGACGATCCAAAGTGAATAACTTCTGACGGGTTATGTATCGTTATAAAAGAAACAAAATCAAAACGGGCGCGTGCACAAAATAAATGGAGACGCGGCTCGCCTTTTAAAATAGCCGGGCTAGAACCGTTGCTTCCATTATCGGGAAATGGGAATGAAATCTGACAAAATAAATGTGTTGAAACGTATAGTCCAAGAGCCAGTTACATAAAAGAATATTTATTTAATTAATACTTTATTGATGATTGCAGATACGAGTCGAACTTTTGGATTTTCCAAACTATTAATGATAGTATTATGTACCGGTGCTTTATTAAATTTTGAGGGTTTTTATTTGTTTGCAAGGAATCTTAATTATTTAGCTACAAGCAAGGTAGCCTATGCAAAATCAGCACCACTGAAAGTCCCGCCCAAATCCAGCCGTTTCGGAGTTCACCCGGATCAAACAGACGGACATAATGGTTTCAAGTAGCGTTTTCGCTATAGGTACCGTACATATAATCAGAAGCTATTAGTTAGAAAAAAGAAACAATATCGACGCTACAAATAGAATTCATCATCAATTTTTTTTATAGCTGTGAGATATGTCTTTAATTATTTTGCTCCATCAGCTTTAAGTAGTTTGTTAAATTAAAAATTGTAAACAATTATTTCGTTATTTATTAATCGCGTGATATTTATTAACAAATCATGTACTCCCTCCATGGACTATATATCCCTCACGGTGGGGTCAACATTCCTTGTCTTTCTCCTCCACCATTCCTATGTAAGGTTAAGGAAACGTACGTAATCTGACAGAACACAAATAATGTAAACTAACCATTATTTAAATGCGTTAAAACTCTTTGTGTAGTATTGCTGGAAATGCCTAAAGCCTTTAAAACTAATACCTTTCTTATTAGTCGCATCCTGCAAGTTGCTCTCTATGTTATTATTGTAAGTTGTATTGTTTTTATATATTGTTTATATTGCAATATATTGTTTTTAATGCATTTGTTAAAAATATGTTTTTCGTTACAGATAACATTCCACAACAGCCGCCGAAAATCAAAGTTGTCCACTTTGGAATGGTGTAACTAAGACTTATCATACTTATTATTTACTAAGTCTGGTATTCACATTTATTCCGTCCATAATCTAGCTTTAACATTAATATTAATTTGGATATTTCGGCTTATTTAAAGCATAATTAGCTATATTATACTCCTCACTTGAAATCTTCTTCTTCTTCTTCTTCCTAGCGTTATCCCGGTTTTATACCAGGGTCCGCTCAGATTGTAGAGGATTTGGCTGTGGGGCGAGTTAAGATAACCGATTGCCATCTGACGTCATCCTCGGAACCCCCACGACGCAGCCAGAGCAACTTAACTTAGCAATCGACTCAAAATGCCGACCACTGATTAGGCCACGAGGAGGTCCTCGTTACGGTCGCGGCGAAAGCGTCGAGGTTTCGCTTAGTGGAACGCACTGTTAACATAAAGTGACGTCATGAAAACTTCGAACATTTTAGAGTGAATTTAATTTCTTAAATTTATCTTTCTTTTTCTGCTGTTAATTTCTGCTGTAATATTTTTTTGTAATAGTAGACACTTGAGGATACTATAATCCTATTTTTTTTAATTTGTCGCCAAATCGATCTATAGCATCTAATTGGCTAAGCTCAGCTGCTCACTTTCGCATATTAGGGAATTCCCAAAATACATTTTATACTACGGAAAGAAACGTTTAAGCTCTCCTTGTCAAATAATTTACTATTTTCATCAAAACTAACTTATCTAATATTCAAACTAACACAAAGCGTTAAGAAAGTAGTTTAGTGTTCGCTAAGTTAGATAAAAAAGCAATCAGATCGTAGTCAGCGAGATAGATAGAGGTCATAGTGGCTGGCCCGTTGGCGCAGTGGGCAGTGACCCTGCCTTCAGTTCCGGGGGTCGTGGGTTCGATTCTCACCTCGAGTCTGGGTGTTTTATCCATATGTATGTATTTATATATTTCTAAAAAAATATATTTGTGTATAACAGGCGGCTGTTACCTATAACACAGTCTAGGATTTACTTTAAATAATATTATAAACTTAAAAAAATAAGAGATACTTTTTGACTAGTTTGTTAAGACTGAAATTGAGAGCTCAGATTATTATCTTCAATCACTTAGTTGTCGCTATATTGTGTGGTGCGGTAGGCGCATAAAACAGCTACCTCTCAAATTTGTTCACCAGTAAGCGTCTCTTTCCTTCTTCCATACATTACCAGGAGATGAACAAATCGTATAGATAGTTGTTTTATGCGCCTACAGAGATAGACAATATAATATTGTAATTCTTTGTCGAACTAACTTTTGCATATTGGACAAACCTCTGTGGTTTATAATGTGCAATTTAACGATGTCTTATGTATTTTGTAACAAAATTAAATAATAAAAAAAATATCTGTAAAGACGGTGCAAGATATAGCTTCAAATGTTTGAACACTTGTTTGATAGCTATGTGTGTACAGGACTTTGAATTCAAAGTCGTGTCAAGCAAGTGTTCCAACATTTGATGCTATATCTGGGCTTCAGCATACACATAGGACTAACAATAGCAACTCATTCAAATCCAAACGAATGTAAATCTATAGAAAAATACATTAAAAGTGATCCTTTCAATGTTCTATATAAAATTCATTTCAGGAGTCGACAAGTATGAATTTTATGAGAAAAATATAAAGGCTGACAAAAGAAAAAGAAAATTCACAAATGTAGAAGTCGTGGGGGTCCCGAGGATGACGTCAGATGGCAATTGGTTATCCCAACTCGCTCCACAGCCACATCCACTACAGTCTAAGCGGACCCTGGTATTTAACCGGGATACGGCTAGGAAGAAGAAGAGGATAATACATCTTAACGAACCCACCATTAACGAACAACCTTTTGTAAAGTCTATCTCGTCTCCGCAATGTAGAGCCCGATTCTATCAAAGAGATATCAGTATGTTTTCATAAGCAATAGTGACATAGACAAGACAAAACGTCGCCTCACTTGACACACGACAAACGTTACACTGAATAGATAACAAATATATACAAAAAATATGCTCTACAACACGGGACGGTCGCCAAATCGTCCGCATCCAATAAAATAGAAAGCGAATTTATTTGTTATACAAAATATTTGCTTGACAAATATTGTAATTGTCGTCTATATGGGTTTTGGTTCTGCCTATAAATATGAATTCATACATGTCATAAAGGAAATTTATTTCGTATAAGTTTTATTATGTAATACAATTATCTGATTCCATGGTGTTATTTATGTTAACAACACAGAAGCAATTCTTTTTAAGTTTTTATATGTCTATGTTAGGGATGCTACGGAAATGCTCTATCGGAACCGAGGTTTTTAAATTTGATTTATCGAAATCGGAAACGGAACCGAAAAATAACGTCGCATGCTTAAATCACTGCGTTAGATTAATCAGCATTGGTTATACGTTATAAATTAAGTAAGTTCATCATTTAAGTCTATAAGACTTTGTTATTTTATGAAAAAAAAAAATTATGCCTTCTATTAATTTTTTGTTTAAAAATATATAGCATTCTTAGACTTTTTAATTATTTCTTACCACTTGTGCCCGCAACTTGGTCCGCGTAAATTTAGGTAAAAAAAAAATATATTCGATTTTAGCCTGATGATATATAGCTTATAGCCTTCCTGGAATAATGGGCTATCTAATCAAGAAAGAATTTTTCAAATCGGACCAGTAGTTCACGAAATTAGCGCGTTCAAGCAAGCAAACAAATAATTTTTTCAGCTTTATATATTAGTAAAGAATAATGTTAACAATACTGGTTCATTAGAGATACATTTCAACTTATTTTTTATTTAAAAAGAGATAAACGTAATACTATTTATTTTCTGGGATATAAATTTGTTAAATTTTTTATATACTTCTGTAAGAGTTACTCACTAAGTACCTAAACAGCAAATAAATAAATGTACTCTGAAAGTCTTATGTAAGTAAGAAAAGTAAAGGAAAATTTGTCGATCTAGAAAGCGATGTCATCGCACACGGAAATAATTGAACGGCAAGGAAACGTTCAGTACCGGTGAGAATCGCAGTCTTAGAAATCACATTTCCTCCGCACTAAAAAAACTTACGAGTAAACTTAATGCTGGCTGCATATCGAAGTGAAGGGTGGCCGGTAGTAGGCGCAGGCGGTCCGTTCGAGTCCTGGTTGCAGCCAGTCGAGCTAAAGCCGTTCTTAAAGCCCCTGCCTCTCTTCGTGCCCCCCACACTCGTAACCAAACTGTACGCGCCCCATTTATATCTGGAGAGCTGTAAATATACTTAAATGGTAGAGGCATCGTCCTAATACAACGCAAATGCGCTATACGTGCGTTTAAATATATTCTTCAATCAATGTCAAACTTCAATTAGGTAGATGTCAATATGTTTGATCGCACTGCGCGATGCAAACGAACTAAGTTCGCTCTCAATCAATCGAGCGAATCACGTTATATTAGGACTGAACTGGGCTAACAAAAATTTTGTTAATAAACTCTTCACTTAAAACTAACTTATATGGCCACGTTGTTTAGGAAAAGTCCTTTATTAAAGAATAAAGTCCCTTATTAAATATATTCTTCACTATATATCAAACTTCAATTAGGTAGACATCAATATGTTTAATCGCACTGCGCGATGTAAGCGAACTAAGTTCGCTCGCATCGCGTTCTTAATCAATGGAGCGAATTGTGTTCTATTAGGACTGAACTGGGCTGATAAAAACTCTTCACGTAATACTAACTTCTATATCTATATTTTTTTAGGAAAAGTCCTTTATTAAAAAAAAATTATTCCATGTATGTAAAACCAAATTATCTCTGACATTTTAAGTCTTTTCACCGTTGAAAAATGGATGTCATTCCAAGAACCCCAATATATGTGGGATACGGGATAAAAAGGATTTAGCACATACTTCTTTATCTTCCAGTCAAAATTCTAAAAATAAGCCTTACAGAAGATAAGCCTGCGTAAATAGAAGGACAGAAAATGCTCTTTTTTATTTTATTTTTAATATTTATATACGCATAAGTATATAGTATATATATGTGGAGAACGCAAACAGGAAAGTGGACCAAAAAGTAACAGAATGGTACCCTAGGGATGGTAAAAGAAGAGGAAGGCAGGTAAAAAGGTGGGAAGATGATCTACCTAGGGGCTGGAGGAGGTTAGCAATGGATCGACAAAAATGGAGGGAACTTGAGGAGGCTTATGTCGCAAGACAGCCTGACCTGGTAGCTGTTAATGATTAGTTTAACTTTATTTTCAATGATAAATTGTGTATAGGTTAGAGCAAATAAAGGCTATTTTTATTTTTATTTATTTATTTATATATTATCAGCAGGATGTCGCTGGGTACAAGCGGCACAACATCGCCATTCGTGGAGATTAATGGACGAGGCTTATGTTCAGCAGTGGACGTCCCAAGGCTGATATGCTGATGATGATGAAGTATATATTAGTATTACTGTGATATTTTATAAAAAAATAACTTACCTTATATTTAATATTTCTAAATCGTCGTGTAATGTTATGTTTGATGCTCTTAAGTAATTTGTGATCTGAAATAAAATTTGATTGTAATCAAGGTGTATTAATATTTTTAACTAGTGGATCCGGCAGTCGTTAATATCCTGTCCGAACGTTGGATTACATACTATTTAGTACAATCTATTATCCTATAATATTATTCCCATCCCCATTCCCGTTCCCGTTCCCGTTCCCGTTTCCGTTTCCGTTTCCGTTCCCGTTAAATTAAAAATGTCAAATTCATGGTTAAGTATTCTTAAATTTTCCACGCAATTTTCTTAATTTTTCCTTTCATAAGAACCTTCTTCTGACAATAATAAAAATCACAAAAAAAGTGGCGAAGTTTTTCCAGCCGTTCACTTGTGATGCCCCGTGACCAAGGGAAATTGGGATACATTTTTATATATAAAGATCAAACCTAATTTTATACGTGTGTACAATAAGTGTTTTTAAAATAATAAAAGCGATCATTGTCTCTTAAAACCCAATTTTACCAATAAATTATTTTTAAATATCATCCACGTATATTTTTATGAATTTTTATAGTTTTGTTGATTTCGTAAAAAATTACTAGACCGATTTCGATAAAAGGAACTATAACCTTTCGAACAAGAAGAGGAATTTTCCAAATCGCTCCAGTTGTCATCGCGTAATCGTTGAATATACATAAAAAAGTTCCGACGAAATGAGAATCTCCTCCTTTTTTTGAAGTTTGTTAATACAAGCTATCTTAAAGCAATTTTATATTTCAGAATGTGCTTTTACCTGTTTTATAATCTCTTGAGATATGTTAACGTTCTTTTGGTCCATTATTTGCAGTCTTGTTTCAAAACGGGCGGATACTGAAAGGAGAATCGATCCATAAATAATATTTTTAAAGTAGTTTCAAGTACACTTTATCCAACTCCATCAATTTTATACTGTACTGAATACTTGGGGAGATTTTAGTTATTTTAATATATTTATAACTATAGGTAAGGGACCATCCGTAAATTACGTAACACATTAAAGGCAGGGAGGGGGTCACTGAAATGTGTCATTGTGTGATGACGGGCAGGGGGGTTCAAAGGCTTCGTGATGTCACATGTCAAAATTAAAAAAATATATGTATATGAAACTGCTGTTTTCTTTTATTTTTTAAAATATATGCATAAAATAGAAAAATTTGTGATGTTACACCAAAGGGTGTAGAAAACGTGACAACCTGTGATAAGGAAGGGGAGGGGGGGGGGGCAACAGGCGTGAAAATCGCGCGATGTAATTTATGGAGGATCCCATTTTGACGAAAATTAAGAAATTTACCAATTTAAAATATCGTTATTTAGCTTTGTAAAATGATCGCTCGTGTTGTGAAACGCCGGAAATATTTTATGACGGTTTACAATTAATAATATATTACTTTAAGGACGAAAAACATATAATTTAATTAATTTTATCGGTGGATAATGTTGAACTAATATTTATTTTAGATTACATTAATATTATACTTACAAAAATCCGTATCCTTCGGGCTGCAATCACATGTTGTTCCTGATTTGCATCCCTCAGAGCACTCCTCTATGCCACACTCTGCAACAATATGTAATGTATAGTAGACCAAGAAAGTGCTTTATTATTTTGGATGACAGTTCCTACTAAAAGAAAACTTTCATAAGGGTTATTGTTAGAAATTCACGTAATACATAACAAGCAAAAATGAGACTTTTAACTAATTGAAGTGCAAACGACATTCGACCTTAATGTGGCAAACCAATTTCTAGGTCGACTATACACACTATAATATTTCATAAAACAGAAAGTTAAGTAAAAAAATAAATAAAAAGTGTTACGTAATGTTTGCAAAATTATAGATCACACAATAAAAATATAAATATATTGTACAAAATAGTCCGTTGAAACGGCGACGTCCTTCTCAAAGTTGGTTAATCATCAGAAGATAGTTCATTGTTCCTAAGTTATCCCATAATTTACTGATGTTTACCGTCATTATTTAGGGAAATGTTCATTAGCTGACAGTAAATTACAGCTTAGAGGGAATAAGGAAGCGGCTGAGAAAATGCCGGCGCTATCTCTCGGAGCCATTAAACTCTGGAGCTATTGACGAAACGTGGCTCTGGCAATATTGCCCGAGGTGCCTGAACTAATCGAGCGCTTGCCGACCGACTCAATAATGTACAAGGGATGCTGGTTCGATAAATAAATGCATTCTTATTGATACATAAAAATAAAATCAATCAAGAAGATGATTTATGTGAATAAAGAAGACCGCTTGCAAATAAGTAAATCGAAGTCTGTTTAGAAAAATTTTATTTGTCAACATAAATAATGAACAGAAGAAGAAGAAGAAATTATAAACATCCATAGCTAAGTTAAAAATTCATCATATAAAATCTAGACTCAATTTTAGCGTGACGATATACAGCTTATAGCCTTCCTCGATAAATGGGCTATCTAACATCGGATAGAATCAGTAGTTCCTGATATTAGTGCGTTCAAGCTAACAAACAAACTCTTCAGCTTCAGCAGTATAGATAGATAGAACATTATATAAAACAAAGCTTACGTTTTAGTACCTTTGAAGCTTACTTAAATAATTTATGACGCTATGCTTAAAAGTCGCTAACGCCACTAATTTGCGACTCTCAGACGGTCACTTACACAGAGATGGACTTTCAACAGTTCATAAATAAAATTTAAAAAAAAATGGCTCCACCCGATTAAACTGGAAGAACTCTCTTGGATTTACGAACAGTCGACTAAGAAAGTAGTTTACCATTTTGAATGACAGCTCCCAGTTAAAGAAAATGTTGCTAAGGGTTATTGTTACAAATTAACATAATGGATAACAAGCGAAAATAAGCGTTATAACTAATTGACGTGCAAACGACTTTCGACCTTAGCGTGGCAAACCAATTTCTCATGCGTTTTTTTAACATGAGATTAAAGATCATTCACCGGATAGGTATTGAAATGACCCTTAATCCCATATTAAAAAATATATGTTTTTTTAGGTAAAATAATAAAAATATTTTACAAAAGAATGTTCAGATGTGCGATTTCATTGCACCCGATTGTATACGAAAATTTTCTGTGTCATATATTTTTGTATAATCGACCAAGAAATTAATTTGCCACGCTAAGGTTGAATGTCGTTTGCACGTCAATAAGTTAAAAGGTTCATTTTTGCTTATTATGCATCACGTTAATTTCTAGCAATAACCTTTAGCAAAATTTTCTTTAAGTAGGAACTGTCATCCAAAATGATAAAGCACTTTCTTGGTCGACTATACATAAAAACTGTTACAATTTATGCCTTGTAGAAAACACGTCCTATTGCGTCCTTCCAGTGACGAAGGTTTGAACTGCAGCGGGTTACCGCATACATATTAATGTATTTTCCGTTTAATTTTACATGAATAATATTAAATCCAGGTACATTAAGTTTTCACTTTTGAAATGTGTACTTAATTATTTGTAATCACAATTAATATATTATGTATAATAATACTTAATGTATGAAAGAGTTAAAAGTTATAATCTTTATTAACTCCTTTATTATATTTAATATAATTCAAAAGCCGGGAAATAATATCAGCTAATTACATCTAAAACTGATGTTTTAATAACTTCTCTATTTATAATGTACCATCTACGAGTTAAGATCGTAAATATATTTACTTTCGTTAATTTTTTATTATTGAAATAATTATCTTTGAAATTGTATTCGTTTTTGACGTTAATTTTTAATTATTTATTGTAATTTTTTTTTATCATTTAAATTATGTCGTACTGTATTGTATGGGTGAACTTTAACCTGAAATAAATGATATTTAATTTACATTTGGGTTTTAACAAGAATATGTTTATCAAAAATCATACGAATAACTTCTATATCCGGTAATAGCCTAGAGGATAAACTATTACATACTAGTTGTTACCCGCGACTTCGTCCGCAAAAATCAGGTTTAAAATTGATTTAACCTGATGATATATAACCTGTAGCCTTCCTCGATAAATGGGCTATCTAACACTGAAAGAATTTTTCAAATCGGATCACTAGTTCCTGAGATGAGCGCGTTCAAGCAAACAAATAAACAGACTCTTCAGCTTAATATATTAGTATAGATTGCTCAAACATCTTAGTGGACTCTTAAAACAAATAGTGAACATTCATCAAAATTGAAAAAAGAACCTGAAATTTCGACTTTGTTTGTGACTTTTTATAGTACACAAATATTTACGCCGAGTGACCTTAATCCCGTTTTGCCCAGAAAGCTCTACTTCTCCAAAGTAATAACTCAGTCAAAAGGAAGACTATACTATAGGAAGACTAAATATCGTCACGCTAAACTTTAATCTAATTCATTTTAAACTAATTTTACGCGGACGAACTCGCGGGCACAGCTAGTCTTCTATACGATTGCTGTTAAAACGTCAAGTTTATATTTTATTTCAAAGTTGTTATTCAACAATAAAAATTAAGGGTTAAGTAGTATTTAGATGTAAATTACAGTTAAAACAGAGCAGAAAAATAATTTGCATTTTGAAGAAAAATATTCGTACAGTCATTTATAACTGTAACATATTATCGTATAACCTACAACAATATATATTTTTGCCCCAATATGAACATCAAAATGAATGTCACATAACTATTCATATCGCAACCATGCGTCCAATATATCCTTTTTTGTGGGAAACCGATTTTTGTAACGCAGTTAAGTAATAAAATATATCTACGCTGCCACTAAATCCATTCAGTTTTTGAAATGCTCTTCAATGAAGAGCTAACGAAATAGAACTCTATTCCAGGGGGTGGATCTTCCTTTATCTATCCGATCCACTACGGTTACGCGACCCCGGAGCACCCTAACTGCTATTGTGGCTCCCCCCTTGTTTTCTGTGACAGTAGTATCCACATCCTTTTGAAGAGGTCGTGGCCTAATCAGTGGTCGGCATTTGAGTCGATCGCTAAGTTAAGTTGCTCTGGCTGCGACCGGGGCATTCATTTTCTGCAAGAACCATGATAAATTATCTGTCGAAATTTTTGGCTTTAACCAACCTACTTCAGAAATTTAATAGGGCCAGCTTTAGATTTATGTATATCCCGTTGCTTGTGACCATGAACAAAATATCCTAGTAGTTAATAAACTCAGGCATCATTACAATATATTTTCGCCTATTTTACTGAAATAAAATAATAAATGAGATACCAAGAGCAACTTATTACAAATACAAATAGGCTTTTGTTTCTAAAAAGAATGTGTAAGAAGCAATTATCAAATCCACAATTGTATTACTGTTTTTGCCTTTAATAAAACTAGTTAACTACTATCATAAACTTAGATTAGTAAATAGTTAGATTCTTTTATGAAACACCTATCAGCTACTTGAAAGCAATTTACGTGACAATTAAAAATGAAGATATATCTTTTTAGCTTACAGTGAGAGCCATATTATACCCCATAAGTATCCTCGAGTGTGACCCAAGGAAGTGAAACGGACCCTTTTTTGTACTTGTTTTGTTAAAGAAGTTGAGGATATTGTAATAAAATTGTCGTACCACCGTCAACTCTTTAGTGTGACGTCTCTAATTTCTTTTTATATAAAACATTCTATTATATACAGGGTGGGCCAGAAAGAATTGCGAATTTGAAAAAAATATAATAAAAAAACTAAATACAGTTCACATACAATCGAGAAAATTTTCTAAGTAGAGAGACAATTCAGACGGATCACATTGCTTAAAAGTATTATGCTAGCTATGAAGAGGGGTCAAAATCGTTGTGACGTCGCTTGTCAAAATTCAATTTTTTGTCATTTAATGACGTAAAATAAAAGAAACAAGGACGGGGGGAGGAATTAAAATATCGTAAAATTCGTGTGATCCAAGTTATGCGTAGAGCACTAGCCTTCTTTGAGCTATATAAAAATATTTTTCAACAGCCACAGCCTTAGTACTTGTATCACAGATGGAAAATGATACAGTGTAGTAGTGTACAACAAACTTTCAATATGGATCTTAGTTCATTAGAAAATAAAATTGATAATTGCAACTATAAATAAGAGGCATAACGACAAATTTCGAAAAATAGGTTTAAAATGTTCTCAACTATTTACTATTGCCATAAAATTTATTTATGCTGAAAGTAATGATTTATAGCAAAATAAAAAACAAATTTGAGGATTAAAATTCGCTTCAAAACACTCCAAGTTGTCATGACGTCACTTTATGTTAACAGTGCGTTTCACTAAGAGTCATCTCGACGTTTTCGCCGCGACCGTAACGATTGCAGTGTCGTCAAATGTCGAATATCTGAATGAGCACTTTAAAACGTTGCGATCGCTTATTGAAACGCACTTATAATATACGGTAACGTCAAACGCTCAGTGTCAGTCGCTTGGCATTGGTGTGCGCGTGGTTTTATTTTAAAAATTTGATACATACTTATTTTTTACATAAACTTCTCTTTATCTATACTTAATACATAAAGTTGAAGAGTTTGTTTTCTTGATCGCGTTAATTTTAGGATCTACTGGTCCTATTTAAAAAATTCTTGCAGTGTTAGATAGCCCGTTTATCGCGGAAGTCTTTAGGCTATATGTGCCCATAATTATGAAAGTGGTCTAAGTCAAAATTAAAAAAAAAATCTCTTATTTCACACGACATGATATTAAACTAAATTTATTCGATGTAGATTTTACGATATTATAATATATAATTTATAATATTACGTGTTGACATATTATGTCATCACGCAAAAATTGTTCATCTAATTTTACACGGACGAACTCGCGGGTAACAGTTAGTAAACTATAATTGTGTCGAATTATCTACTCACCCGTCCGCGCAATTTTCGTTAAATCGTACCGAAAGTTTTTGCTACACGTATCAATATATAGATTACAAATATTGTAGTTTATAGTCTATCTATTATCATGATGACTATCATTCATTTATTATATCTTATTCTTAAATACATTTTTAAATATTATTACAAAAACAAAAACATTTAAAAATATACAAAAAAATAGATCTCCGCCGGCAGCGGGGCAAGGACCCAAGCAACCGGTGGTTAGGGCACATTTCCACTTGAAAACGTTTCTGTACTTATTATTTGATTGACATTTCAGATTTGGCATATTCGTCGTTTATGTAGGTCGGTCAAGCGCTTGCCTATCTCCAATAAAAAAAAAAAAAAACCAATCTTTAGATTTACACACCATATGCTTATTTCAAAACTATAAGCAAAATTTTAAACTTTTGCACAACGATCTTGTTATATTTGTAATTAATATACATATGGTCATCATGACTTCACATTTTGATACAGTCTTATAATAAATTGTATTACATTTGTGTGTAAATAGTTTGGAATATGGTTTTATTTTAATATATTTGTAATACTTAAAATTATTAGCATTTGCACTATGCTTAATTTCCCTTGGTCACAGTATAATGCGTGAACTTGTTTACCGATTTCGCGAATTCTTTTTTTGTTGTGTCAGGAGAAAAGAAAAGACAGGAGAAGGTTCATATGAAAGAAAAAATAAAGAAAATTGGTAACAATATGTTTTGTTTTGTGGGGAACTCTACTTACCTCACTAATAGTAATGTAGTCTGTGTTATTCCTTGTAACATTAGCTATTCACAGCCAGTGAACATACTTTCAAAATGTCATCCCCCCTTTCTGAGAAAAACAAATGAACCACGAGCAGATTTAATTAGAGGTAGCGCCATGCTTGTAGCCGAATTGGGCCCGCGCGTCCGGGTACCGATTAAAGCAAAGTAGTTTAGCTTCTCATGCATGTCATGGATTTCCGCAAAGTAACGCCTGATTCTATCAATTGTTCAATATATATGAGTTTATTGTCATGTAAAGCGTCGAAACGTCGTTATATACTGCATTCAAATGTGAGTTTCCCAAAAGTAAACTCAAATTACTTTCTTGAGTCATAAAAACGTAGTAATTAACTCTTGAAAAGTAATTTATGATGCAGATAAATTTAATTGGGCTAATTAATGTCTAATGTACGCAAAAGTTACCACAAGTCATATGAGTATCGATGGAATTGTCGATCTTTGGATCTCAATTTAATGAGTCCGTGTATTAACAAATTAACGAGCTTGGATGTAACAATTTGAGGTAGCTCGTGCTGAGATATCAAAGCCATCTATGAGCAAGCGATTTTACTCCCCTAAAGAATGATAATTACTTAATCTGATGAAGTCTATAAACGTGCATAATGTTATAAACAAAGCGGTCAAGAGCTTGTCAAGACACGCTAATATAGAAGGATTCCGTATATGATATGCGGTATTTGTTAAATAACTGCAAAAGTCGTTGTTCGATTTCTCTTAAGATAATTTTACAGAGCCTCAATAGCTCAAAGGTATAAGGTATGGACTGAAATCCGCAAGGTACCCGGTTCAAAGCCCACCGCCGTTGGGGTATTGTCGCACCCACTCCTCCCGTATCCTCTCCAGGTAGGGAAACGTTTGTAGATCCTCATATTGGTTACATAACTCTACGAATTTAATTTCGTCACGTGACCGATTTCTCATAGATTCCAGCAAGCAATGGTCTAAGGTTTTTGGCAGTTGCTGGCGCATTTTTCCAGTATAACTTAAGATTGCTAATGACTACGGCTGCCATACCCGGAATATTTTCCCTATATATCTCGTTTATATCTTAACATCGCACCGCAGTATTGATACTGGTAGAATACAGTTATTAAATATTTTTTAATCTCGGAGACTCAGGATTTTTAAAAACGGCAAGTTAACCTATGAGTAATTATTTACTTATCAATGCTACTTTCTTACCAATACTTACTCACTTTAAAGAAAGTTAAGAAGCACTAAATATAGTAATATTAATTTCAAAGTAGGTACTGGTAGGAATTGAAAAGAGTCCCATATAATATATCCACTATAACTACGAAGTAATTGTTTGTTTCAATTTGAAATTGCATGCTATACGACAAATACAAAAGCAAGAGTATAAGACGCTCGACGGTTTACATTTTTAATGGAGCCATTTCTAATAATTTCCCTCAGGACGGTCCGAAAGGACTGTTCAAGCCTTATCCATGAGATTGTGAGTGCATTGGTGTTTTTAAGTTTGAACGTGAGTGTGGCTATCGTTTCAAATTTAATTAAATAGGGACGTTGACAAACGCTCCAGCGGCACTTTATAAAAAGTCTTTTACGTGTAAAAATAAAATTGACCCTTGTATAGTTAGATTATTAGTATAGACGAATTGTTACGTCACTTTATACACATTTTTTATCGCGTCCGCCTGGTGGTAAGTATGTTGGATCGCCTCTAGACGCTTGTAAATACCATGGGTATTAAATTCCATAAATATAGAAACAGTCGGAACATTACACTTTTGCGAATAGTGTTATTCGACACTAGTTTCGTATAAGGTCATCCTCAATAGGACAGCTCCACATTACGGACAAAAAAGTGGCCAAGAGCGTGTCAAGACACGCTCATAAGAAGGGGTTCCGTATCCGATACACGGCAAAGGTATTTGTGAAATAACTTCAACAGTTTTCGTACGATTCCGTTCACATTATTTCCCTTAGAAGTTTTTAACATGGCAAATATACTTGCTTACTTATTTTTACTTCAATTATTCGGTTGTCTAGTAGAAATCGTTCTGAAGCGATAATACCGCCGATTGTACTGCAATATATATTTCTATTGTCTATGAATTCTTCTGTTTGTAGGTTGCGCTGTGGTACAATAAAGCATATTCATTCATTCATTTCTTCATTCAAGTCTCTACATCTAGTAATTTTGAAATCCTACGGAGGGCCCAAATTGTGGGCGGTCAGACGGACACATGCGGAGGAGATGAGTGCTGAGTATTGACATTGTTGTGTATGCAGTAGCATCATCTTCAGTCTGTGAAAACACCAAAAAAATGTTATACTGATTTGAGTTGGTCTTCTTTTGAGAAGCACATAAATACATTACATTCATATACATGTAGGCACAACGATTACGTAACGAAACTCGCGTGCAAATGACTTTACTCAAGACCTTAATTGCCAAAGAAGATTAATGTTGAAGTCACATTAAATGTCACACTTAACAAAATGCATAGTTATTCTGATTGTCGTTATGACTACGCTTTGAAACCATCTATGTAAAATCTATACATGTGTGTGAAAATCGTGTGACATTAGTTTGTGTGTGTGTGTGTGGTTTTAATTTAATATATTAATACTGTAAATTTTACAAAAATACTAGCTGCGCCCCGCGACCGCGTGAGCCACCCTTATCACTGAGGAGTATGAAAAATAGATGTTGACCGATTCTCAACCCTAGCCAATATGCACGCAAAAGTTCACGAAAATCGGTCGAGCCGTTTCGGAGGACTTTGGCAACGCACCCCGTGACACGAGAATTTTATATATTAGATTAGCATTCACACACCATCGTCTTTATAAATTATAATTGTGCCAAATTTCATAGTCGCAACTTTCGTAACATGCAACTGAAAGTTTTTGTTTCATATGTATATTTTCTAATTTATTACCTCATCAACAAATACTTGTTTGTAACATGGATATGGATATCTTGTCGAGAGTGTTTCCTCATAAAACTCAAATGCTTCATGCAAATATCTCACTGTATTTTTAAGTATTTGCATCAAATTGGGCAAGCAGTAATGAGTCACTTCGTTCATATGGGGATCCACATAAGTTTCAAACGGTCTGAAATTAATTGAAACAGGTAATGCTGTGAACTCCTTCTCTATCATAAATATATATAAAGTAGAAACTTTATAAAAAACGTTTATTTAAATGCGCAAAGAAGAAAAAATATACATTTCCGTTAAAACCTTAAGTATCAACTTAATAACATCACTACGCAATTTAAATTTTATATAACTTTATCATAAGATTTTAACATTAAGTAATTGATATTTACTTTTTAAAAAGTTAAAAGCAGCAGATCAAGTTAGTTCATTTACTTGATTATCTACTCAGGTATATCTAAAATTGATCTCTAAGATTCCGACTGATTTGGAACAAACATACAATAATGCAAGTAAAATAGAAGCATTTAATTCAAATTCAAATTGTTTTTTCAGGCATTAACATTTTTTTATAGCCCATATATGTGTTAGTATTAGTTAGTTAACATTTTTGTCTTATTATCTAAGTGTTAGTAAACTTACTATATACTATTGTTATTATTACTTAATATATTTTAATAAATTAACTTTTATTTTTAAGGTACAGCAATGAAAACATGTTACCCAATAGCAACAGCAATGTTCGGTGCGCAGGCTGGTGTGTTCACAACATAATGGAATGTCTTTCGTCTATGGTCAGGTGTGTACACCACATCTAGCAACTCTCCACAGGACACAGCAGTTAGACTCTCATCCACAGTAAACTCGAGTTTCCATGTGCAAGGTTCAGCAAAACTGTCCACACATGGAAACCAAAGACGTGCCGAGTGACCATATGTAAACATGTGAGCAGATTTCTATATAGAAACAGAAACAATTGTATAAATGCTGCTACACTTATAATTTAATAGATGTTACCCACAACTTTGTTTACATAAAAATAAACTTGCCTTTTGGACCTCCTTAATCTGGCCTTATAGAAAAATCTGTTCTTAACGTTCTATTTGTTTCTAACTTTAAATTAACTCCGTGCAAAGTTTACGTCCGTTACGTCCGTTACGCCTTTGTACGCCCCGTGGTTTTCGACATTTAATTTTAGGTGACCTTTCGCTTTTACGTATATGTATAGACTAGCGGACCCGGCAGACGTTATCCTACCCATACATGAGTATACTCTTAATCTTAAACATCAAAACATAGCGCCATTGGCCCTTAGCCCAATGATGTCCAGTCGCTTTGCTCCAGTATTTTAAATCTCTCATATCTCCTGAGATATTCATTTAAATGATATGCTATAAAGGGCAATTAAGATCTGCATAAAATGTACAACATATCTAGTGTATTTAATAGGATAAGGATTAATTCAGTATTCTTTAGAACAGCTTCTATATAGTTATATAGTTCATCACTTTTTTGTAATGTCATGTCTTGTCTGTGGTCGCATACCCGTAGTATTAATATTTATAATGATTTTTTCAAGAGTTTTATAATTTTCACTAATTTAAAATGCCAAAATTCTGCAAATATAAGGATTTATGAGGCTGATTGAGAAATCTTTGAATTACTGAAATATGAAATAAAAGTATATATTCAGTAAAATATTTAATTATTATTATAATGTACTAACTTCCCACAACTTTGTCCATATAAAATTAAACATGCCATTAATGTGGCCCTTTTGAAAAATCCTATCCTAACAGATGTCTAATAACTATAAACTATGTCCTTGCCAAACTTTGCAAAAGCAGATTTCGAGATATTGTATTAGGTGACCTTCATTTTTGTACATATAGTCTTAGATACTGAAACAGTGATAAAGCTATACAAACCTCAACTAAAGATCCTTCACCCTCCGGTACAATAAAGTGCATGCCTCCTTGAGGTGATTCCAACGAGAACTCAATGCCAATCCTCAGTCCTCTTCCTTCCCCCACTAAGTGAGCTGCATCCTCAGGTACCTGTATGTGAAGCTCACCAGAATTGTGATCAGGATCAATCTTTTGTGCAGCTGATAAATGGTGCTGTGAGAAAACTTCAAGTGATCTCCTGAAAAGTGGAAAATATACAGTTAACATTAAACCCAAAAACTAAATGTCTAATAGAGACATCAGAGCTCAGTGGTAGATGGACTGAAGTATGCAAGGTACTGGGTTCAAAGCATTAAGAGAATATAAATCAAGCTTTTGATTAAAAAAAGTTCTATGAAATTAGGAAAAGCTGTTTTCCATAACAATAAACTTCTGTGCCTGTGTACAACTTAAGTTGATTAAGTTGCACCCAGGTATAAATGTCTAGGAAATGGATTATGGTGCAAAACAGACACTAGCGTTACATTGAATGATTTAGATAATACATAATTGAGACGAATTTCTTAACATTCCATAAATTCTTTGTGTGGGTGCTGGGTCCATACCCTGCAGAGGAAGGAACCATAGCAGTGCCCAGGACTTTTAACCCAGGTGTAGGTTTAAAAGCACATTCTTTATAGAGTTCACTAACACTCACCTTCACTGCCAGTATTCCCTCCACTGCCAACAAAAATTTAGTACTTACGTATTTGGATCACTTTGGCATATATCCAAGAAAGGGTCGAAGTATTGAAAGTTAGCTTCATACTGGTCATTTAGGCAAACACGATATATGCGACACTGTTTAGCGTTCAATCGAATGTACCTTAAGTTGTCTGTTAATGGCACTATTGTCAATTCTACAAAGCCCTGAAAACATTTTCATAAAATTGTCTATCATTCTTCATTAATAACTTCAAGTGACTATTATTATATATCTATACTATCTATTAATAAATTTAAATCATATATTAAAGACTTGCTTACTCTTAAAGCATATTATACACTCAAGGTCTATATTAAAGATAAAACTGTTTGAAATTGAATTGCTTCAGCTTCTACTTCATAATTAACTTGGAAATGTATTAAAGTCATTTATTATAAGAACTATTTCTTTAAAGAGTAGCTAATGGTTCTTCTTATTTTTTCTTGTGGCTTGATTTTTCCGAATTTGTGGTAGCATTTAAAACATTTGACGATTTAAAAGAGTTTATAGATGTCTATTTGAATAAAACATATCTTGATTTGATTGATGCTCATTCACTAGTCTTACAATTTGGAGAATATTTAAATAAGAATTTTAATAAAATAATTAAATTAGTTAATTTATTCATAATATAGAGCGACCGCTCTTTAGCGGTATGCATATAGTATTCAAATAGATACTACTTTTAGTATCTATTTGAATACTATATGCATTTCATATATGTATGAATTGGGTCAATTGAATATAATAACAATATATCAAATGTCTGAAAGTTGTTCTGAGAAAATTGTCTTATATATATAACTGCGATATTTAGAGTCTACAACCAGCATTTTAAGTGCTTTTAGACTAAATTTATTGGTATTTTATCTTATTTTAACTTCTAATAGATTTGGTTACAATTTAAAAAATGTGAAATTTTTATAGTACCAATAATAATTACTTACAATAACACTCCTTCTTTCGAAACTTATTCCGGTTAAACTAAGAATTTGATGCGCTGTAAAAAATAAGCATCAGCACATCAGTAAGTGTCTATTAAATCGTATGAAAGTACTATTTATTTTTTGCTTTTTAGTTCCTCGCCTTTTTGATTTTGAAGGCGGTTTTCTTTTTTATTTAAAAATAATTTATTGTTAATTTAAGAAAGTATATTATCAATATAGACATCCTAAATAGAGACAGAGAATCTTCCTTGAGACCTTCCAGAAGCACTCAAGCTGTTGAATACTACTGTGGTGGCCGCCTGGGAGAAAATGGCTCAAGAGCACATTTTAAGCATCATCCAGACTATCGTAACTGCCTGCAGACTCTTATTAGGACCACGAGTCGTTATATTCGTAACGAGTTTTACGTAGAATTTGTGTATTTTGTCAATTTTAATTAAAGACGAACCCAATGGTAAAGGCTTTATTTGTTAATTTTAATGATAAAGCAAGATTTTTACGTTGATTAATAATTATCATTTAAGGTGTTATTAAACATAAAATCAGTTTTAAAAAAAATCCTTTAAATCTACTTTTAATTTCAAAATATAGTACGTAACGCGCTTGGACTACATTTTCTGCCGCTAAGTGTATTATGCTGAGAAAATCTTTAATGCTTTTTGTATTTAACTCTTCCAGGAAGAGACCTAAATATTGACTTCTAAAGGGCCGGCAACGTATCTAGTATTGTATTTATCTATGGGCACTGGACCTTCCTTATTAATTACATTCAACGTGTATTAATTATTTACAAGATATACGCCTTATTTATAATGTATTTACCTATTTATGTTTTTTTTTTATTTATTTTATTCATATTTGGGAAACAAACAACATAATTAAAAATATATAGCTATACAAATAATAATAGTTCTTAAGTCAATACAGTTTCCTCTATAAGGTATAGATAAATAAGTTAAGAGCAATTATAACAATAAAATTAATTAATTTTAATTTGAACTATTTTTGTGCAAAAGTATCTGTTTCCTAAGTATCATCTTGAAAGAAGGTACTTTTATATTAAATAAGTCTAGGTCTAGAAATATCTTATTGTAAAATTTACATCAGTATAAATTCAAATTATTAATCTAATTCTTACATTACTCAAATTATTGACATTTTTTTTGTTTATTATTATTATTATTTAATTTTCTTTGTTATATACATTTTTTTTTAAGAGAGGAGGTCGTGGCCTAATCAGTGGTCGGTATTTGAGTCGATCGCTAGGTTAAGTTGCTGTTGCTGCGACCGGGTGATAAATGGGTGATCCATTCTAGCATTGGTTTATATTCAATATCCGACCTCCTCCGTGTTTCGGAAGGCACGTAAAACAGTGGGACGCGATTAATGTCACTTTGTGATATTAGTCGTAAGGTTGTAGAGATTGTGGGGGTTCCGAGGATGACGTCAGATGGCAACATATGCCCCAAACCCGTGAAGGCGCAACTTACGAGCTGTTAATTATTACCGGCTTAGGTTGCGCGTCCACCGGAGTAATATATTAAGAAGTAAATTATAAGTATGTTTTTATACTCTTTTATAATATTATTTCTTATTTCATTAGTAACATTTTAAAATATATTTATATAACAACAAAAATTTTAAAATATAAAAAATAGATTTCTCTTGGAAGTGCGAAGGAAAGAGTTCAAGCTTAAACTACCGGAGATTAGCGTAACAGATTAAGGAACCTCCTCATAATATTATTTAATATAAGATGTTAATGACGTCATAATTTTTTTAAAAGAAATACATGTTATGAAATTCGAATGTAATGTACTACATTTTGTTGCTGCGACATTATAAGTAAGCCAAATAAAGATACCAGTATCGTATAAGACGATGTATAGAGAATTATAAGTTGTTCTTTTAATTCTTTCTATTTCTTTTAAGTCTAATTGAAAATGTCTACATTTAATTAGATTTATTGATTTTTGTAACTTTTACATAGATCGTGTTATTTACAAATAGTAATTATATCAAGCTTGAAGGTTTAAAAACGGTTGAAGACTGAATTGAAATTAAATGTTCATGCCTATCATATTTTTTACAATTTATTGATATAAATAACTGAATTTTCAAAGACAAGAAACAATACCAGACCAGACGAATATTCATGAAGGGATTCATTACTAGGAGGACTAGCGTAATAGTCGAATAATACGCGGATTAAAGAGCAAATATCAAACCGGAGAATATTCTATTAGCCTAATGTAGTCTTAGAGTGACGAATATGTGAGTATTAATGAATACTAGAGATTGCCTGGTAGCTTAAACTCGTCCACAAATTTTTAGATTTGCATTCTATATGCTTTTTAAAGCTATATACAAAATTTTAATTCTTTATGATAACGACCTAGTAATATTTGACAGTTGATATTTTTACCGTCGTCATGGTTGCTTTGACAATCTTCTAATAAAATGTATACATGTGTGCGTAAATTGTTCGGCATTGGTGTGCGTGAGGTTTTCTTTTAATATATTTTTAATGCATGTTTTATAAAAATATTGGCATTAACACACTATCCTATATATAAATTATTAACGCACTATTTTCGTAAAATGTATTTCGTAAAATTTTCGCTTCACGTATTAGTATTTATGAACATGATTATATATATAGTTAAGGCCGAAATTTTGGTGCCTTATTTAATTACTTTAATATTAAAATGTAAATTAATTTCGTCTTACTTTTTAAATGTAAATATATTTTTATTGGAAAAGTATTCAACATTTCGACAGCCTCGAAATGTAACACTTTCTAGATTCTGGAAATGGTATATAATATTATTCAGGAATTTTCAATCTATTAACAACTTTTTGGATTTTTTGAAGGCTTATATCTCAGAAACAATGGATTTTAGGGCAAAAAGTATTAGAACATTTTTTATAGACAATTATGTCATCTACAATTCTTATTTGGACGACTTTATGATAAAACTTACCGTTTAGCTGAAAAAAAGACAGATTTTTGCGTCCTTTGACCTCAAATAAACATTTTCCAGGTTAGATCGATGACGTCTTTCAGACTTTATTTATAATGTTGTTTTCAACCATCCTATTAAATTGTGAGCGAATTAATGCAAAATCGTCTGTCTAATTTGATTGGGTCATAAGAGCAAAACGCGAGTGAAGCCGCGGGCAAAAGCTAGTCCCGAACATATCTCGGTTTATCAAATGATATATACAATTACATTTGTCCAATTAAGACGTCTGTCTAATTAAAATTTTCACTTGACCGAAACCATTAGCAAGGCTTAAGGTGCGTTCTCACTGAGATGTTATTTTTTCAGGTTTAATTAAAAAATATATTTATATTGCATTATAATATTATTATAAAGACATTGAAGATGTACATTAAATTTGGTAGAGGTAAATCTACCAATTTCTTGTTGGTGTGGTTAACCCCAATTTTATAGAACTAGCAAAATGCTAAGCTTTGTGAGGCCTCGCGTAGTTTTCCTAATGGGTAAATTTTTAAGACAGTTTTTTGTTGTTGTAAGGACTAATCCTGTAAATAAAGGATATCAATGAACAAATCCTCCTAAAATAGCAAATACCTATAGTTCCTTCTTTTGCAACGCGATGGACGCGGCCCCCGCACGGTAAATCCATGGAATGCTAAGAAATTCGTCTTACCCTACTACTCAGAGTAGTATATTCAAGGTAAGTGGTTTTGAATACATTTATTCAATGAGAGATGGCGCCACGCTTGCTATTTCTTTTTAGTAGCTGAATTGTTCTGGCGCGTCCGTGTACCAGTATCTCTTTGTCACATAAGATCATTGATGTAACTTTTTATTATATCTAAGTTAATTGATTTTCGTAATGGATATCACATAATTTGCATGCCATTGTATGGCTAATTGTAGCGAACTATTTTTTAATGTACACCAATGTAAACCTACAATTTTGCAAATAAAAATGATTTGATTAAATTTGATTTGATTAAGATCGGAGTGAAGTTGCGGCAATCCTCTCACGTTAAGTGATTTATTTATTTATTATTTTACATCAAATAGAACGGCACAATGCCAATTACACTACATGATGTCAAACTTAAACATTTGTACGTTGTTTTTCAAAAAATACAATTTAAAAATAAGAAATCATAGAGAAAAAATAAATAAAATCAAAACGTAATTCTTTGAATTTAAAATAATACACAATAGAGAAGTTATTACTAAAATACAAATATTTATGGCTCTTACTCCTTAAAGAGTGGCAGTATTCTTTACGATACTAGGAAGTTTTATCACATCGCAATGTCTCTTTCTCAAATTGTAGAACAAAGGTATAGATAAATAATATAAATTATAGAGCAAAGTATGGTCTCTTTGTGATCTTTTCCAGTATTCATTCAAAGGAGCGGCACTGTTATAAGACTGTTACGTTTTATTTATTTGATTTGAAGTTATATTGCTTAAAGATAACCATAGACAATCAGATCATACATACTTGTAGATAGACAGAGAGATAATACATCAATTAATACTTGTAAAGGCTGTTTTACATCAAACGAGCGAATGCTCATTCTACCGCTAAGCTATCAAATACTTTTAGTTTAAACAGACGTGGAATATTCTTTTGTTGGACGCTAATAGTAGGGGAGTCAGTGATGCTAAATTTGTAGCCACTAAAGCGTTGTCGGGACCTATTGAATTACGTAGAATAGGTGTATAAACGAAAAAAAGAGGTTATGTTAAAGTCAAGTCATGCTGCCAATAACGCTTGGGCCGTGTTTTTATAGAGCCCGTGATGGTTTTAGCTGCATTACCTTGAGAAAATCGTCATATTATATATTTTCGATAATCCTTAAAGGATTCTGTTCAATAATATAATATAAAAAATAAAAAATAATAATAATCGCGCTCGAATATGTCTTGTTAGCCATTTACCACGATCAATCACAGCTCAGCTTCAAGTTTCTTCAGTCTGCACTGATTTAAGAGATTCCTTCAATTTGCCCCAATTCTGATAGCAATTGGTTCAAAATATATATTTCGAGTATACACTTTATAGAAACACTGTTTTTCGATTTCACATAAGCATTTCCACTCATTGCGGAAGAAAAATGCATCACAGACCTTTTATAGCTATAAGTCAAGACTCAGTTTAAAGAACCTTCAATCTGCACCGTTTCTAGAAAGTTTATTTATGAAAATATTTTTACTTAAAAAATTCCACAAATTAAAATAAGGAAAAGTTCGTGCAATTTTGTATTTCGAATGCTATACTGCCAAAATTTTCACCAAAGTACAAGACTGTATTTATTTCTTTTCATGACTCAACCTAAGTCACGGCTTTACAAAGATTATTGTTATACCGGAGCCAGACGTAGCTCAAAGTCTTTGTACATTTTTGATTATTTGATAAGTCCACAAAGTACTACAAAACTTTGCACAGTTACACAAAGTCCCCGGCCACACTACATGATCATTCAAATGAAGCTATATCTGGCACCGGCATTAGTATATATTTATATATTTATTTCATTGTAGGATTACTAGTTATATATTTATTTCATTGTAGGATTAGTACAATGAATAAGGAAACCTGTAAGATAGTTAGTTTTAATTGTATTTCACATATTAGTGGAAATCAATATACGATATAAGAACGTAAGTACAGTGTATATCTGTAGTTCCGTTGATGTTATGTATATGAAGAGTAAACGCATTCTATACACAATTTGTTTAAGTATTAGGAGATAATAGAAAATATAAAACTATTTACAAACGCTAATATTTAAAGGTTACGAAATTTTGTAGAAAAGGGATTCTGAATAATGCCCCGAGGTTGCAACCCATCTCAGTTTACAAAATATTTGTCATCCGTTTCTAATAAGAGCACAAAGAGTTCAAACAGTTCATTCTCAAAGAAAGCCCTTTATATAACAATAGCTTTTATTGCTTCTCTGATTACATTAATTTATTATTTTAAATGTTATGACGAATCAAACAGAATCTAGTCTTTTAATTTCATTTAAAAAGAAAAAAAAATTAACGTAGCGAATTAACTGATATCGTACTCACTAAAACATTGAGCAAAGGGGCTAAATTCAATTTCGAAGCCACATATTTCCGCACTTTCAAAATACCGGTCATCTTAATATCCGGGTGTCAGTGACGGGTTTTATAAATAATTGAATAATACGATGGAAAATTGAACCGTAACAAAGCTATTCGGAAAAACCGGCATATGTAGCCGGGCGTCGAATAATCCCTCTAATAGAAAAAAATGAAAGCAAAATCGAATGACCTAACGCTTTACTCACTTTTTGGTGGTGCTTTGATATTACTTTCAGGGGATTTTCGTCAAACATTGCCTGTCATTCCTCGATCAACTCCTGCTGATGAAATAAATGCCTGCTTGAAGTCATCAGTTCTTTGGAGATATCTACAAAAATTGACACTAAACATTAATATGCGTGTTCACCTACAAAATGATCCAGCTGCCCATGAGTTCTCAAAACAATTGTTAGAAATTGGTGACGGCAAAATACAAATCGACAGAACCAACGGATTGATCGCTGTACCGAACAATTTTTGTACAATTGCGCAATCGATAGATGAATTGATTGAATGTGTTTTTCCGAATATTGTTCAGAATTACAGAAATCATGATTGGTTGACAGAACGCGCCATTTTAGCACCGAAAAACATTCATGTCAATGCAATTAATTTTCAAATTCAAGCGAAACTGCCAGGCGTAGTCACGAAATATAAATCAATTGACAGTGTTATGAATCAAGATGAGGCAATGAATTATCCAATTGAATTTTTAAATTCATTGGAGCCGGCTGGTATGCCACCGCATTGCTTGAATCTGAAAGTTGGTTCTTCGATTATATTATTGCGAAATATTAATCCACCAAAACTGTGTAACGGAACCAGATTGGCAGTGAAAAAGTTATTGCCAAATTTGATCGAAGCTACGATCTTAACTGGTAAATCAAAAGGAGAAGTTGTACCTATAACACAGGCATTAAGTTGTCTACCTTAGGAACAGACGTCCGTGTGTCATATAGCCCTGTATATATTTATTTATTTATTACTTATTTAGTGATAAAATCACCGGTGGTAAAATACAAAATGAACAATAACATTTTTTTTTTACAATTACATTAGTATAAAGCGCTTAGCTATTGGGTAGAGACCGAAAAGACGATCGAGAATTTCAATAGAAAAGTTTTACATTCGCGTTACAGGGTTCTCAAATTTCGATGCAAGCTCAATTATGGCGTAGCAAACTGCAAAATTATAATAAGACTGGTTCACTTCGGGAACTTTTTATTGCTGAGGCAATTAGGAACTCCCGGCTATAATTTTATTGTATCGCAGTCAGGCCGATCTGCAGCTGGGGTAAACCTCGACCAATAAACCACAGAAACTATATTGACGATCCTTAGTTACGTACTCTGTCATTTGTTTTTTAAAGAATACTAGAGGAATACCTAAGGAATGCCCAAAACCGTTTAAGCGATAGGAAACAGTAAATGAAAAGAAATAAGTTTTTTTTTTATATATCAAGACTACCGACGCCCATGGACAACTGCAAGACCAAGGGGATCGCAGATGCGTTGCCGGCCTTTGAGAAATGAGTAGGCTCTTTTCTTGAAGGTCCCTAAGTCGTATCCGTTCTGAAATACAGACGCTGGTAATTGATTCCACAGAGGAATTGTGCGAGGTATGAAGTTTCTTGAAGTACTATAACTTCCAGACCGTAACTAACACAACAACAAAAAACAATTATCAAATTTGGTGCAGGCGTAAAGATGTTATGAGCGTACGTACATTTTGGAAATTAATTGTTATTTATATAGAAGATTGTTTATTTAAAAAAGTTCGAACCCCCACCTCGCGACACCGTTTCGTAGCGAGCTCATGAGGAAGGACGCCGGACGAGTTCAAAACTAATCGGGAAATTCCGATATAACATACGCGTGAGTTTAAAAGCCGTTTTTATAATAAGTAAAAAAACTTATTTTAATTAAAAAGACAAAAATAGCCGTATCTTAGTTTCGGATGGAGATATCGAAATAAATCTTAGATTGGCTGATCGAGGACATTGAAACAAAGCTGCCTGTATCATTACCTCACTTTAAACCCAAAATGTAATCTGTCAGTTTAAATCTAAGCGTGTGATGTGTTAAATATTTCCGAGACAAGTTAGATAATAAAAACAAAGTGCAACCATCTTTAACTTTAGTCTTTATTTACTCCTGAGTCCACTGAATGTAATATAAGCGAAGAAATGAAACATCTTGTATTTCAGAAGTAGGTGAGTTCACTAGAGCGCCGCACACTTCCCTAATAAAGCTTTCACCTTGATGAAAAAGTGGTATACGGTGTGGCGCATAAAATATCTTTAAAATACTTGTATCACCTGGAAATAATAAAAAATAAACATTTAGATGACTAGCATAATTAATTAATTAATCATGCTAACATGTAGGTTAAGCAAAGTTTTATGTTTTCATTTACGTGTGGTGGCGCGGCCCGCACGGCACACAACAGAATTCAAACATTTGGGCGTTGTACGAGTGCGTTTACGAACAAGCGATTACGGTTTTTTATTTCGTTTCAATAGAATTACCACGCCGCGAGACGCCACGCCGCACGCGACGCGCAACGCCCCGCGTGTCTATAAAAGAGGCCCGCTCGCAATTCACGTGCATGCGAAATTTCTAATTAACTAATAATTATTCATTATTCTTACTGTGCTAATCCAAACTTAATTTAGGAAAACATATTATGTTTAACCTAAATGGATTACGTACGAATATTATAACAAAATTAGCTCATCGCATTCAATTATCTAACGCTGAGCATTCTTATCGATGCAATTAATAAAGTTTTTGACTGAAACCCTATCAATCAGATTGACGGATACGGCAAAAGCAATGGCATTATTTATAATCATATCAAACTACATACAATGACTACAAAATAAAAGATATGTAATAGCATCGAGAAAAATTTTGAAGCCGAATGGCCTTCTCGAAGCTATGCGGGGACCGTTTGCATTATACCGCTGTCACAGCTTATGACACCTTCCCTTGTGCAGCGTCAAGGTCGAAGATACCTATTCCGGATATACGGCTGATTACAGTATCTAAATAGCAATGCCAAACGAAACAAAGGCTACAAATTTAAGGGTTTAGAAGCCGTTTGTGCAAAAAGTGAACAACTACGTAAGATTTGTATATATAAAAAAAAAAATCTATATTGCCCTTGGTTAAGGCATCACGCGTGAACGGCATCGCGAATTCTTTTTTCTTATGAAGGAAAAATTTAAGAAAATTGCGCGGAAAATATGAAAATTTAAGCATACTTAACCAACATATTAAATAAATGGTACAGGAATGGGAACGGGAACGGAACGGAAAAGAGAACGGTAACTAGATCGGAAATAATATTAAATGAAAATAGAATGTTTACTACATTCTAATGCAACGTTCCGACAGTACACCGTCTGCCGCATCCGCTAGTACTTAAATAGAACCAGCCTTAAGAAGTTTATAAAGTGATAATTTTGTAAAGAAGAAACAAAACAAGCAGTGGTTCAAAAGAAAGGAAAATAGCTCATACAGACATGTTTACTAGCTATTTAGATGCTACAAAGAACACATTAAGAAGCAAAAATATTAAACCATTAACAGGTAAGAAAAGGAGCGAATTAGCAATAACAAATGCGTCAATGAATATAATATATGATATATTAGATTATTGTTGCATAAACGGAGAATTTATAAGATTCCAATTAAGCCAATTAGATTGCAACTAGATGCAAGGAGATAATTACTAATAAACAAAAATATCTCATCCATCGAGTTTGTATAGAAACGTGAATAAATAGGCTTGAAAAATAGAAGTAAGGTAATAAATACACTAACCCCTTTGTAACGAAAAACTAGCCAATTACTTGCAACAAAATATGAAGCAATTAGTTCGTGAAACGAGAAATTTAGGTTATAGAAAAATGGCTAACGATTAGTTAGTGATATGATGCTTGGGAATTAATTTGCAACAAAAAGTTTCATACCTGCTTTCAAATACATATATATATATATATGTTGTAAAACAGGGGCATATTGGCAGGCGGATGCGTTTCGTATCTCTATTTAGAAGGTAATTCCGAAAGTTTACTATATTTTAATCTCGAAACCGAACGTCAAATAAAAGTTAATACTAGCGTTTTAGCTTGTAGTGGCTTAATCACTTGTCGGTATTTGAGTCGATTGCTAGGTTAAGTAGCTCTTACTACGACCTGGTGACAACGACAACGGACCGTCAAAAGGCTTGCAGATGAGTTGCCGACCTTTAAAAAGGGGTGTAGACCACCGGGAACACTCACAAACCGAACGAAACGCGACAACAATACCATCACTTGACGTGACAGTATTGCCGCCACTTCATGCCGATCTTATGTAAGAAAGGGGTACTAGTACCCGAAAACACTGTCCCAATTTGGCTGCAGTCCTCTAAATAAATCATCAGGCTTCTGTTAACTATAATACAAGCATTTAACCTGGTCTTGTCTGTCATGGAAATGACCGTCTTTTATTTATTATATTAGTATAATTTTACCTTATATACCAGTTGCAAACAAAATGGCGGAGTACAACAAGATGGAGATAGTTCTAAATGGGCCAGACGTTGCGGGACCATCGCTCATTGCAGACTGCAAAACCTAATTAGAGCCTTATACATAAAGTATGTGATGCAAACATTTAAAAGTACACCCCTAAGGACTCATCCGTAAATTATGTTACACGTTAAACGGGGATATCAACAAAATGTAAAATTGTGTAAAAAAGGGCAGGGGGATCAACAACTTTGAAATATCACGTGTCAAAATTTTATTAACATCCTACTAATATTTATAAACCCCAAAGTTTATGCACATGATGAATGCACGTATGTGTGACGCACTTTCACGGAAAAACTACTGAATGAATTTTCATGAAACTTTACAACAATATAGTCTATAAATCAGATAACACAGGATGTGACGAACTGTAACCTATTTCGTGTCGAAATAAAATACAATGTGAAATATTAAAGATAAATAGGGGGATTTTTGGATGGTCAATAGGAAACATAAAGTAATTTGCTGATAATTATTAAATATTGTAGAAGGGACTGCTTTTATTTATACAATTCCCAATGGTGAGTAAGTAGGAGGAAAATCTGCCATCTGCGAGCTATTCCGGCGTGCGCTGCTAAAACCGTTAAAGTTACACATATATAGTGTATGAAGGAAATGTTTATCTTAACTAGTTCTACAAAAAAGCCCGCTTCTTCTTCTTCTTCGTCCTAGCGTTATACCGGATATAAATTTATTTTTGAGTCAGCCTATTGATACTTTAAGTTAACGAATACCCATTTGGTTTCCATAGAAACACTTGCTAAAGTAATGTAAAAGTAAATATTATGAGGTTCATTAATCCTTCCAGTTTATTGATTTTTTTTTTTTTACTTTTTATTATCTTTTACTACTTTAGCTTTATTACAAGGTTTTATTATACAAATTCAACTGTACAAAATTATAGTAAGACCGGTAGTTATGTATGGGTGCGAGACATATCCCCGGACCAAAAAAACAGAACTTATGGTCAACACATGGGAAAGAAAAATATTACGCAGAATATGGGGTGGAGTGGCCGAAAATGGTATCTGGAGAAGAAGAAAGAATGAGGAACTAATGGAGCTATATGGAGAGCCGGACATGGTGGCATTGATTAAGAAAGCTAGACTGAGATGGATGGGACATGTGGAAAGGATGCCGGAGCACAGGATAGGGAGAAAAATGCTAAAGGAGAAACCGAATGGTAAAAGGAGCAGAGGACGTCCTAGGATCAGATGGCTGGACGATGTCGAAGAGGACCTAAGGCAGCTGGGTGTGCGAGACTGGAGGAGGATTGAACAGGATCGCAGAAATTGGTCGGTTGTGGTGTTGGAGGTCCGGGTTCTTACCGGATCATATAGCCGAAATAATAATAATAATAATAAATTAGAAACATTTA
>JANCMC010011150.1:0-11316 GCA_024363005.1 Charaxes varanes | reverse complement strand
GATCCAAAGGTAGCGTGCTTTGTACCATAGAAGGCTTTATTGATACAAATACTGTGTTGAATATTTTGAATTTCGAAGCGTCGCGGTGATTTCTGAGTTATATTTGAACTAGCTTTAACCGAATACATATAATCTTTTATCCCCTGTTTCAAATTTCATTTCCGCGAAAAAGTAGCCTATGTTCTACTCCAAAGTCCAATCTATCTCTATACCAGAATTTATCATAATTAGTTTAGCGATTTAGGCGTTTAAACGTAACAGACAGAGTTACATTCACGTTTATAATATAGTAATGATGCATCCACTTGCATTTTAATCTTGTACAGTCGCACAATTTCCAGATCTGGTTTTTCCGAACCGATACTGCTTAGGGACCTTCAAGAAACGAACACACTCATTCCTCAAAGGCCGGCAACGCATCTGTAAGCCCTCTGGTATTGTAGTTTTCCATGGGCGTCGGTAGTCACGCGAGTGAACCGCCTGCCCGTTTGCACCTTGTTATATATAAAAAGTAATCTTTATTTTATAGACTCATATTAGATAATACAATAGAACCCTGGGCCCTAAATTAGACAAGCCCGTATCTTAACATTATAATTTCCAAAACATGATATTGTGTATGTATACAGTGCAACCTTAATATAACGTACCTCAATATAACGACTTCCTCGATTTAACAAATTCTTCGTAATCCCCGCACCCACTCCTAATGCAAGCTTTTAATTTAAGCTTAGTAGGAGGGGAAAAGGGAATATTAGACATACCTAAAAAGCGATTCCTAATATTCTTTAAAAAAAAATCTTTATCTATAAAAAATACACAAAACTGAAGAGTTTTTGGTTTACTTGATTTGGTAAAATAAGTAAATACATAGTATTTTTGGCATAGACAAAAATGAGTGAGGTTATAAATCATAGTTGAGTCGAAAGTCGGACGTCTGATAGGGTTAATCTATACTCTATACTAATATATAAAGCTGAAGAGTTTATTTATTTGATTAGTCGCGCTAATCTCAGGAACTACTAGTCGGAGTTGAAAAATTCTTTCAGTTTTTGATAGCCCATTTATCGAGGAAGGAGGAAAAGTCCTAAATAATCACGCTAAAATTTAATATTTTTGCCTAATTTTACGCGAAAGAATCTTTCAAAGGAAAAAGTCCTGTAAAATTATTTTTCAATTACAGTGGGTGTATCAAAAAAATAAAAATAATTTATTTGTCATATCCACAATTTGTCTACATGCGGCATCTTTGATATCTTTAAAAAAAGTTATTACCTTCATGTTACAATAGTCAAATCCATAAACGTGTTTAGCCGAAGCTTATAGGTATAAACTCTTGACATACGACACAATTTCATAAAAGGGTCGGCGGCGTTTGTATAACATTATAACTTATAATACTAAGTAAAGGTATTTGCGTAAAATGCTTTTTAAAAAAATACCCTCACTTTGCCTTATTTCACTTTGAAAACCGATACAGCTAGCTAACTAATAAAAATGTAGAATCAGTATTTTTAAACTTTAGCAGTTGGAACGAGTTAAAAACTAATTATACCTACTAATATATTTTGCTGCAAGTTACTTCAAAAATATCGCGTGCAAGTTTTAATAACGCTAAGACGAAGTTCTCGTTGCGTCCACCTGGTAACTTTATCTTGTATGAAATTATAATTTTTCACAAAATTATAGGGTGTGTAAGATTTTTTTATGAAAACTTTAATAGATAATAATTTTAAAAACTTATTGGACTCAAAATTTCAACAATCATAGACTTAAACATGATGATAGTAGAGTAGGCCATAAATGACTGAATTTTAAGTAGATCGCTGTATTTAAATTTAAAAAAGTATACTTTGAAAGTTCTTCATTGGCGAGGTCGTGGTCTCAGGGTTTGGCATTTGTTAAGTACCTCTTGCTGCGACCAGGTGATAGATGGGTGCCCCATTCTAACACTAATTTATTATTTGATATCCGACCTCCTCTGTGATTCGGAAGACACGTAAAACAGTAACTTTCGGCCCGATTTATGTCAACGACAGATGTATAATTTTTTTATTTTCAATTTATACTCCACGCGCTGAAGGCCCACGCTATTGTTATTTTCTTCGTCATGTTTATTTGAATATCTTCTTCGTTCCATTATTCTTCAACAGTTCTAGTTACACACTCAGCAATCGACTGTACTGACTGTTGTTATTAGTCGCGAGGTTGCAGAAATGGTGGGGGTTCTGAGGATGACGTTAGATGGAAATCGGTCATCTTAATTCGTCCCACGACTAAATCCTCTGCAATCTAAGCGTGTCATGGCACTAGACCGAAATAAAGGTACGAAGAAGAAGACACTTTGAAAGTTCTTCAGAATATTCATATTAGAATCCAAATTGACAGAATATCGATTAGCACTTTCAAAGCTGTGGACATATTTTAATCTTCAACATTCCGTAAACGTTAGAACCGTTACTAGTTAAAATATCTTGTGAAAGGAAAATGCCAACAAAATTAACTGTTGTAATAACCAATTGTAAAATCACAAGCTGCCGAGCTTAACAAAGAAGCCGGTGATTGATGCAGTCATATTTAAACGTCTGGAATTTAATTTGAGATTTTATGGGAAGTTGTTTACGCACTTAATGACGTCGTTGATTTTGAATGCGCCGTCATAGCTTTACTGCGTCTCCCTGAAAAGCGGCATTAACAGCAACATGGCTTTAATTGTAGCTCAGATTTCCTTTCACTAAATCAGTTATAAAATAACTTTACTCCGCTTTGTTGCAATTAAGTGTAATTGATTTGAATTTGCGTATAATTTGAAAATAGTCTCTCTCTTTATGTAGAAAAAGCAACACATCCTTGCCTGCAGATTCGTTGGCGTTTTGTTTCTATAGAATCTTTGTTTCTATTTAATTCATATGGACTGGTATCATTTATTATATCCTTTTCTAGACCCCTCACACCGGATATGCTAAATGTCAGTAAGTACTTAAGGCTGTACAAAATGTTGGGTTTCAAATTAAGTTTTTTAATCTATACGCACGCACGCACTTTTCGATGGTCCCCGTAATACATCCCTGCCCTTACGCACTGTCGATATGGCTGCTTTTGACAGTCGCTTGTCAAAGTGTGTACCGCCGCATTCGGACGCCATCGCTTCCATTTCGACTGAGACTCTCAAAGACTCGAAACCGTCTCTCCGCTCCGGACAGCACCGCAGTCAGCCCACGTGGGAGCCCACGTACCTGGACAACAGCCTTGCAGGTTAGTGCGTAATTCTTTTACCTTCTACAGCTGCCTTGTTATTACCTTTCATCCTGGTAACTGTATTTCCCGTCGCGACTACCGACAAGTGCTTTTAAGGGGAGTTTTTGGGCTAAGCGAAACCTAATAAGAAAAACTTTTGTTGAATAAATAATTAATAAGTATTTCCTCTATCTACTAGCAATGATCTTTACAAAGGTTAAGCATTAAATTCGGAAGGTAAATACTTTCAAAATGAATATAAGCTTTTATAAAAATCTTATTAAAGAAAATAAACCTAACGAAGCATTCACTGAGAGGATTCTGTCAATACAACGGGCCGTGATCCCAGTGAAACCAATTACGCGGAATATCTCCCCTGCCAATATATCAGTCGCTTGATATATTGTTAGTATGAAAGACAATATTATATTTATCAATTTTCTGGTCACACGGCACGATCCACTTTTGTAATCAACGTTTTGTTGACGATCGGCTATTATATTAATGAATATTTAAATTAAGCTTTAGTCACCGTTAGATAAGCACTCAGTTATTATATATGTAGGAGGATCTAATTTAGTAAAGCGCCAACTATAAACAACCTTAGAGACATTTGAAGAAATAAGATTGATCACCATCACCATGATGAAGACTATAACAAGGATATCATTATAGGATAAGATCAGATGGGCAGAGGAGGTGAGTGCACGTTAAAGGGATGCCTCAAACCTAAACTTGGGTCACAAGTCCCAGGCACTACACTGATTCCTTCCTCTGCAGTACAGAAGCTATACTTTGTCGTTTAAATCTACATATTTTAAGCCATGCTTTTTGCTCGATCATAACCCATAAATCCTGTTCTAGTGCAAAATTCTGTCAGACACTACACGTAGCTGTCCGCTGTCTGTCACTCACAACACGTGTTTTGAACTGCGACATACATGACACCTCTAACACACTCGAATGTAGGGCTGACACAAACCGACTATCTCTGTTATACTTTGACTGACACATGTGCAGTTAAATATTTTACGACTTGTCGTGTAACTAAAGATCTACCCCGGCTTTGCGCGGAATCAAAGTATCAGTGCGTATATTATACATATAAACATGCCTCTAGAACCTCTCTGTTTATTATACTCCGTTTCGTAGTTTAAAAGATATACGCTTACAAAAATTTGAAGCGACTTTGTTTTATAGATACTATATAGAGATAGTACCTTTATTTTTGCTTTTCATAACCCATAAATCCTGTTGTAGTGCAAAATTCTGTCCGATACCACACGTAGCTGTCCGCTGTCTGTTACTGTCAACACGTGTTTTGAACTGCGACGTACATGGCACCCCTAACAGACTTGAATATAGGGCTAACATAACACACTGTTATACTTTGACTGACATGCGTGCAGTTAAAAAATGACGTTTGTCATCTTTAGATAAAAGTCAACTGTAAAAATCTGTGTCATCCTACTCTTCCTCAGCCGCTCTACCGATTTGGATAAAATTTTGTGTGTGTATTTCAAGGGATTCGTAAATGGATTACATAGGAAATAGACCCGATAGGAACATACCACTAATTAGATATTTTTCTCGCAATACCTTAAAAAAACGGCTAGCCCTAATTGATTGTTGCTTGTTTTGTTTTATTAACATAATGTCAGGAAAGGATTAAAAGAAAGTAAAGAAAAAAACTCGAAGCAATAAAATACTAAAAAATGAACAAATTGATCGCATCTTCGGGATCCTTCCAATAGATGACGTACGTACTGAACCTTTTATACAGCCGTAAGTCGGGCAGGACATTGTCTGCCGGATCCGTTTCCAATGGTGTCTCTATTTATTGCACACTAAATATGCTGAAGTCATAACTTTTTAGGCTTACAATAGCGACACTTCTATGGATGCACTTCTTAGAAGAAAAACGACCTTAGGAGATTCATAGGTGCATAAGTGTGTTATTTGTGTGTGTGTATGTTTGTGTTTCACTGGCCCGTTGGCGCAGTGGGCAGTGATCCTGCTTTCCGCTCCGGGGGTCGTGGGTACGTTTCCCGCCACGAGTCTGAGTATCCCCGCCGCGGTATTTTTTTTAAATACATACATATATATTAGTATATATATGTATGTATTTAAAAATTAAAAAAAAATACCGTGTATAATACAGCCATTAAGTTATCTAATTTAGGAACAGATGTCAGTGTATCATATAGTCCTATATATTTATTTATTTAGATACTTTAATTTTACAGTTTCTAGAAGCATATAAACAGATGCCGTACCAAAAAAGCCATTGCTGTCCACTCGCGTATGTTATATAAAACTTTTGCATTAGTTTCTACAGTATTCCCCGCAGATTTTCACCGTGTTCCTTATAAAGTGGCCTGAGTGAACTCGTGCAAAGAGCGTTTCAAACTTACCAGCGATATTGTATCGAGTAATGCTTTGTACGATACTACAACTTTAAGTAAAATACTGTATATTTTCTATGGTATATTTCTGTACATTTCATACTAGCTGTGCCCTTCAAAAATACTGTAATTCTTACGCTCAAACAAACCCTTTAATATTTCGAGTGGACGATTTCAGTAAAGAACAACACTTGAAATGTACGCCAAGTTTTTTTCAATTATCGCACGGATGTTACAGCGAGCTGCATTTTTCGCATAAGTTTGGGGGCAAATAGCCAGATGGGCCATCTTGTTTGAAATGAGTACTGGCGCCCATAATCTGCGCTAACAGAAGACGCGCAGATGCTTTACCGACCTTTGTTAATCGAGTATTATCTTTTCTTCATTCTATATTCATTCACTATATAATTACTTACTCCAATTCGAAAACTGAAAACGATGTATGTATTAATTGCTCAGTAAATATGAACACAAATTGAATTTGTCATCATGGAATGAAAAACTAAGAAAAATCTGTAAGTAAAAGAGACTACAAAATTTTTTTTTTATCCCATTTACAATCTACTACTTACAAATAATAATTTTGGCAACGGACCAAAGTAAATCTTATACTGATATATAAAGCCGATGAGTTTGTTTGTTTGGACGCGCTAATCTCAGGAACTACAGGTTCCATTTATAAAGTTAATTGAGTGTTAGCTAGCCCATTTTTCGAGGAACGCTATAGGCTATATCAGGGCTTCTTAAACTGTGGGTCGCGAGACTACTGAAAGGGGGTCGCAAAGATCTGATACTTTTCAATCATTATAAACCTACCGTGTTATTAGGGATCAAAGTTCTTTTTAATAGAAAATTCTTTAACCTACAGACAAATATATTTTTCTTATACTTCCTATACATATGAAATTGCAAATTCGATTTATAACAAACAAATACAAAATCGATTAAAAATATATCGTAAATTGAATTTTTATTTATAGTAGTTTAAAAACAACTACACATCATACAGAAGTCAAATTTTATTTATTAATAATTTTACAATCTAAGCCAAGTAGAAACTAATTTAATAGTTTTGATTAGAATGTGTTTGTTATAAATAACTATAGTAAACAAAGTAACATACAGGAATATACAATTAAAAATAAATATAACATATAAATATACAGGACTATATGACATGGACATCTGTTCCCAAGGTAAAAAACTGAATACCTGTGTTATAGGTAACAGACGCCTGTTATACACAAATATATATTTTTAGAAGTATATAAATACATACATATAGTTAAATACACCCAAACTCGAGGCGGGAATCGAATCCACGACCCTCGGAGCGGAAGGCAGTGTCACTGCCCACTGCGCCAACGGGCCAGTACTACGGTAAAAAAAAGAACAAGTTTACATATTTTTTCTTTTAATTGGTTTATTTTTTTTATTTTACAGGGACATAGTTCCGCTGCCAAAAATCACAGATGAGGGTAATAGAGTAACAATATTTAGGATATGACCTAGAAGGAAACCTATTGACAAGCTGGCATGTACATGGATATAAAACTTTCTTTGAGCTGCTATTGGTAAGTGAGATTTTTAAGTCTTTGACTGAACAAAATTTATAAACTGTAATATATAGAGAAAGTGATGTAAAACCTTTACTGCTTTCAACATGTTCTCATAGGATACAAAATGATATACAGGATAATTTTTCATTTGTATAAACTGTATCTGTAAATTTGTATAAACAATTTTACAGATGTCTCAGCATCGATAGAATCTGTAAAAACAGGTCATCATTGAAAATAAAGAATTCACATATTAGTTCTTGACAAAACAAGGTATATTAGTAGTTGCGTAGTAGTTTTACTTTCATTATCTTATTCCGTATAATGCCGATGCCAGTCATAGCTCAAAGTTTATGTAAATTTTTGTCCTTGAAGAGTACAAAGTTCTTCAAAACTTTTCGCAGCTACACAAAGTCCCCGGCCACACTACATGATCATCGAAGTGATCATTCAAGTGAAGTTACGTCTGGCTCCGCCAGAAGAAACACTTTGCCGTAGAAGTTATTCTGTATAAGTAACACTTTGACGTAGAAGTTAGTCGCCCATAGTTATTCGTATCATCAAAGTTAATTTATTAAGATATGAGAGATTTATAATACGGAGGCAGAATGGCCGGCCGGCGGGCGGTCGGTTGGGTAAGCATCTTTGTTTGGCCTGTTGACGTTGGCCTTCCGTTCTGGGGGTCGTGAGTTCGATTCCCGCCTCGAGTCTGGGTCTATTATGTTTTTATTTTGTTTCTTTTACATTCATTTACATTCTACAAAAAAAATATTTGTGTATAACAGGCGTCTGTTACCTATAACACAGCTATTAAGTTGTCTACCTTAGAAACAGACGTCCGTGTGTCATAAAATCCAAAAAAAAAACTTTAAAAGGTCACAATGCAAATATTTTTCAATTGATCTAGCAAAGACTCTACTATAATACTGCACTGAACTGAAATTTGGTTGTGTATAATTGCAAAATAATTTATAAGTCGCAAACTGGTGACAATTTTTGCAGGTTCTCGATATCGTGGCCCCGTATCCTTCCAACTGGTTTTACAAACCTCATAAGCGAAGATGGCGTACGATACTATAATGACCTGATCGATGGCTTGATTCAGAGTGGAATCGAGCCCGTGGTCACCATGTATCACTGGGAACTGCCGCAACGCCTACAGAACTTAGGTAATATTTGACTGACGCGCCTAAGTCTCCCCCTTGCAGAAAAGCACTGACATGAGGTTATAGGGTGATAAAGTTCATTCGGGGCATCCGTGTGGCATGCGACAGCGATCTGGTGCCCTATTTCATGGATGAAGGGGGTCGGATGAAGGTAAAATTTGACTGGACCTTTTCCATTTATCTCAATTGGTGCTAGTAATTTGTTTATGTTACTAGGTTGATTAATGCTGTTTGCCATAATATTGGTTTTTGTAACAATAATATCCAATCCTGTTTTAGATCCTTTACCAAGTGAGCAGAGCATGCCTTCAAGGTTTTTTGCAGTTTCTGATTTTGGTATAATAGCAGCAATATCGTCAAAAACGACAATTTAACGTATTGAACTTGTACACTCGCGTGCAACTGAATCGATTAAAGGCGTATATTGGCATAAAAGATTTTAAAAAAGTATTAATTTTAACAGTTTTGTCATCATTTATTTAAAAATTACTGTAGTATGAGAATAATAATCAGGCTTTCGAATCAAATTGAAAAAGTTTTATGACAATAGGAGAAGCCGTTTTCCGAAAGAAAAGAAAAAACAACTTTTTGTGCTGGTGCACAGCTCGAGTCGATTGAGATACTCTCGCGTATATAAATTATGTACTCTTTTATCGAATTCAAATCTAAGTTCAAGAAAGTAAGACGAAATTAAAGGATTCTAAGAATAAGGAGATTAAAATGGAACTGGGCAGGACCTATTTGCAGGCAAGATAACAGCAGTTGGATTAAAAGAGCAACAGATTGGATTCCGCGGGACGGGAAGAGAAGACAGGAAGGGAAAATAAAAAGATGGCGTGATATCTTCACGAAAAGGGTAAAACTGATGTCAAAGCGTAATTCATGTTAACCGTATATTTTTTATTGTCAAATATATCTGGCAATGTCGTTGTTTAAATAATTAAAATTTTGTTTATAGTTTTAAATAAGCCTATGGTATGCAAATCCAACGATTGGTAGCCATATTATATATATAAGTCCGCCAACCATATGTGTCTATAAAGCACATTAATTTTCTCTTGACATAGATTTTTATAAAATGACACGTGATCCTATCTATTGTGATTATCACATTATGTCTTACCATTCTGTCAAATTATGTTTTTTTGACAATCTACAGTAAGAAGAACTTAATCGCAACCTTATAAAGATATGTTTTTAAGCGAACTTAAACATTTAATTAGTTTTACATTTATAATTTGTCAGAGACGAATTTCTTAGTATTCCATGGATTTACGGTGCGGGTGCCGAGTTCATAGCGTTGCGCAGGAAGGAACCATAGCAGTGCTTGGAACTTATGACCTAGATTTAGCTTTAGGAGCGTTCTTCCTTCTGGCCACTTCTCACATTCACCTTGACTCCCAGTGTTCCCTCCCCCACCTAGCCAAATCTGGTATGATCCTACTAGTGCGGCTTCAGGTGTCCTTTTTAATGAAGAACTTATTTTATTTTATTTTATGTTTATTAGAGAAACTAACAGTAATTACAATACTTATAGTCTAATATTATATAAGAATATGTCTGGTTTGCGTAAGGGTGGGAAAGTAGGTTGACAGAAGTTGCCCTGAACAGCCTTGGCCAGGGACCAGAAATAACGGCTTCCGGAGGGAAGCGCCACTAGCTTTCGGCCAATTCCGTCAATATGCTTGCATCTAGCCTTGGCGAGAGATCGCTTGTAGGATCTGGAGGCAGCGTTGTACTTTTTTCTCAGATCTGGAGCCGTCGGATCTTTAATCGCGTCTGCCGAAGCCCAAGCTTGATACCGAGTCCTTTTGCGTTCAGAGGCCTGCCTACAGGACCGATCAAACCAGCGTTGCGATCGCCCTCCCACAAGAATGGATGCATGAGGAATAAAACATTCCATTCCTTGGAGTATGACATTAGCTACAGCTTCGGCACAGGTATTAACGTTATCCGAGGAAAAACATAGCTGCCCCCAGGGGTAAGATGCATAAAATTCGCGTAAATCATCCCAATTTCCGCTGTGGGAAACTGCTCAAGGCAACTATCTATCCTAATTTGAATGTGCTCGAACAGCCGCTCTGTTTCGCTTTTACCGCTGTGTGATCTCTAAAGGCACGCATAAACACGCGTTACATCGCCGAAGTTAATGCGTACTCAAAGCAAAGACAGATCATCAACCTCAAGGCAGAATAAACGTTGACAGCAGACGTCCTCTTTGACATATACGCATACACCGGCACGGGGAATAAAGATGTTATTAAACTCAGCTATTCGAATTGTCGACATTGAATGTATTTGTTGGAATCTGTATCCCACGACTTGATTCGCTCGTCCACCGCGATGTGGCGCTAAGCGCCCGCGCCGGTATAGCAGTCAAGAAGTAATAAGCTGCGAAAGCCCTTATACCTTGTTAATGTTAATCTGGCCCCATCGAAAAATCCTTTTTTAACGGATGTCTACTAACCATAAACAAACAGCTTGCTAAATTTCATCTTTGTACATCTCGTTCTTTTCGAGATTACGTGTTAGGTGACCTTTGGTTTTTACATATACATATATAGATAATTTCTTAACATTTCTGTATTAATTCAATTTGAATTGATTAATTCTGGAAATAATATAGTTATCATTAGTATTAGAGTTGGTCGTAGCTTGATCAGTGGTTGGCATATGAGTCGATCGCTAGGCTAAGTAGCTCTGGCTGCGGACGGGTAATAGATGGGTGACCAATGGTTTATATTTGATATTCGACCTCGTCCGTATTTCGGAAGGAACGTACAACAATGAGATTTTGATTAATATAACTGAGCGGTGAGGTTGCAGAGATCGTGGGAGTTCCGAGGATGACGTCAGACGGCAGTAGGTCTTCTTAACTCGCCCCACTATCCTATCTCCTGCAATCTAAACGGACCCTGGTACTAGACCGGGATAACGCAAGGAAGAAGA
>JANCMC010011143.1:0-11316 GCA_024363005.1 Charaxes varanes | reverse complement strand
TATACCTACATATACTCGACACTGGCGGCGTGAAGGCAGCCTATTTCTAAACTTCAAAAAAAAAATGTAATACTGTTTCAGAAATTACCAAAAGAATCACTATATGGCTTTGAAATTTTATTTAAAAAGTGAGACGGTCAAAATATGACTGAAAATAAGTTCACAACTACATTGTGCGATTATTTGAAGAGGTTTTTTTTATGTGTGGATAATAAATATAACAACAGATTCATAAATCAAATTTCAAGTTCTTTCTTAACGTTGATTGTTTGCTCTCTTTTCATGAAGGCCCCTAAGACTTACTGGGTTCACAAATGTAAAGGAAGCAGTCATGCCTGAATGGCTTTAGAGTTAACAACGGGTTCCATAGAGATAAAATTACTAATTAACAAAATAATTGTTATAATAATAAATTTATTTTGGCAGGTGGACATACAGGCGTACGACCAAGGCCAGCCGGTGATGTCTTCTGTGATGAGTCTCACAGTTTACGTCAGTCATTCTGCCACAGTTCCACCTGATGTAAGTATATAAAACCTTTTACCTATTTGAGCCTCAGTAGCTCAACGGTATAAGGTATGGACTGAATTCCGCAAGGTGCCCGGTTCGAACCCCACCGCCGTAGGGGTATTGTCGCACCCACTCCTAATACAAGCTTTTAATTTAAGCTTAGTAGGAGGGGAAAAGGGAATATTATTATCTCCTCCTTATTACCTGCTTGCCGAATTTTATCTCTGTACGTCCCTGAAATTGTCGAGATTATGTTTGTTTGTTTGTTTGTTGTTCCGTTTCCGAGGTGACCTTTTGTGTATATCGATTCTTCTCTAGATTCATATCTTAATAATCTTTATGCGGAATGCGGACGAGATCAGTCTCGTTATTATCAGTAATGTATATTAATATCACTGCGTTTTACTATCATTGATGTAGTTTAGATAGAAATGTTTCCCATTTCTTATAACTAGTACTTTATTCGATCACGCTGGTTGTGATCATAGATTGTAAGTCAGATGTAGATACCTTCATTTAGTTCAAAGCACCTACAAATACTATTAATGTCTCCAATGCTGAGCGCAGTTAGAACTGATGTGTTCAAATATGAGCGCTAGGCTTTGTTGTTCTAGCTTCTATTTCTTAAGATTCTAGCGGTTTATTTAAACTTAATATTATTGGAATTTGTTAGTCTGATGTTGAATTATCTTCATGTAGATATTGAATTAACTTAATTTCAGATACAATTATCGATACTTCCATAATGGCTTTGTTTTCATTACTGCTTATGTTACCGATTTCTTACACGTCTAGCAATTTATTTAAGCACACTTGATATAATATTTGTAAAGTCGATAATTCGTGAACAAGATAATTCTTCTTCTTGTCGTGTCGATGGAACAATACTAAAACAGTAATTTACTACAGTGCATACAAAATTTGTGTTTATAAGGTTCCTATAATATTTTTATTACTCTGTTTTCGCAAGACCTTAGTTTTATATAAATATTGCTTGAATTTTTTCTATAAAAATATGTAGCGTATCTGGAATAGATATTGAAATGGTTTTCTATTGTTGTAGTGGCATTAAGCGTCACCTCTAATTATATACAAACAATCAAAAGGTTACAGCGCTCCGTGGTTCTAAAGCTAATAAAAAAAGCATCAAAGTAATGAGTTAACTTTTTGAACGTGATCGTGCCAAATCCATACACACAGACGTCTGGACATACGGAAATACTTTTCAAATCATTTTTAATAAAATAAATATCTGTCTGATGTAAAAAACGTATTAAGACACGATTTTCAACTTAATGTGTGTGCATTTACATATATCAATAATGTCCATACCAAAGGAATAGAGTGCTTTTTAGTTCACGAAATCGCTCGATTGTGATTACGTTAGAGCACACAGAATAAAAGTACATCATAATCTATACAATAAAATAAAATAAATAAATAAAATCTATACAATACAGATGAAATACTGATCTTCTCAACGATTGACATCAGGTTCGTTCCCTGATGTATATGCGTTTTACAGCGTGAAATTCTTATTCAGATAGTTATATAAATGATACGGCTAATTATAGTATTACTGTGTAAAATTTAAACTTGCTAGGTTTTTGTTACATGATCAGTAATTGTTTGAGTGCATAGGCAATTAACCTTTTTTTATATTTTTATTGTTCCATTCTTTTAATAAGTGTGTCATAATATTGTATTACTATCGAATTAAGGAGCAAAACTCAGATTTTAATTTGGCGAATGTCGGCGTCCTTTGACTTATATACGTTTTTAAGTTACGCGTACAGACTCGTTTGTTAGTACATTAACGAAGATAAGGAAGAATGGCTTTTTAAAGACGTTTATGATTATCGAATAAAAAAAGTTGTATAGATTAAAAGCAAAATAAAAAATTGCGAGTGATGTAGTGTATATCACCGAAGTTCCTTTCAGTGTGTACGTACTACAAAATAGTAAAGTAACGGACACTTTCCGTGTAGCTATCTCTCTTGCACGAACGCGATACAGAATGTTCATTTCAGAATGTACAACTTAATAAGAAGGTACTTTGTACTGCTTTTTACAATACAAATCAACATTAATACTTTTTACAATAGAACCCAAATGTTTTTAGATAATGAGAAGGAAAACAAACTACAATTGAATTACTTTAACGAAGTAACGTATCAACGTTTGCCAATGTTCTTATAAGTTTAAACTTTAGAGGTACTTTATGAAAGAAGCACGTTTAATCCAGTGTTAACAAAAAGCGGGCATGGTTCGTTGAAAAAATTCCATAAAATCCAATTAAATGGGACAAAAGCCACACTGAAACCACTAAGGTGTATTGTTTTCTATGCGGTTTTTGTCCCATTTAATTGGATTCTATGAGAATATTTCAACAGGTTACAGACACAAATATACAAAATTACAACCGACACGCACTGGAAGACACGTAATAGTCGGTGTATATATATTACCGCTTGTATGCTCGAAAAACTTTACCAATATTCTGGAGCAGTCTGGTAATAAAGAAACCAGTAACACCACGTGTCTGAATTAATTGAACATTCATTACAGTTCATACGTTTCAATGGGTCCATGCATCGTTACACGACGATCTCCTATCTTACAGTTACTTCTCATGTAAAGGTCATTGCTCACTTAAGCCACTCTGAATCAGCTCATTGTGATTACATAGGTACGCGCATATTACGTACGTACATGAAAGAAAGTTAATGAAATTACGAATAATTTGTTTCTATAAATAATTCCCTAAGTAAAAATATATAATCTGTAACGGTTTCAAAGATGGCTGACAAGTTGAGAGACGTGATTGATTTGATAAGACCACAAGATAGGACTAAATTTAAATATTTTTTTATCTAAAAATCAAATCTAATAATAAAATTAGAATTGCAAAATTTTATTGCAGCGGCGGATTTGAAAAACAGCAAAGGTATCGAAATTAATGCTTTATAGTACAGATTATGTTTCATACTTTAGATTTAATGATAAACAACATTTCGTATGTTCTCATGAATTATATTCTAGAGGTAATCCTAACCTATTGTGGTGTTGTGTCCGGCTTAGAATAGTAGCTACTTCTTCTTACTGTAAAGTATTATGAAGCGAATAAGAACTATAATGGATTAAAGTTGCAATAGCCCGTGTATGTAAGATTGCGATTATTAACACTCCAAGCACTCTACTATACATGTCTCTAATAACCTCCTATATAGCACAACAATGCCACTGTTTATATCTGGCTTTTGTCCAGTAATAGATGTATAATTTATAGGAGTTGAATAGAAGAAAGAATCTTGATCTTTAACGCCACAAAGTTTTTGCATCATTTAAATTTATAATGTTGAATTTAATAATTACTTTTATGTACTAAATTTTTCATTGAATAGGATGTAGGATTTTCCTTATTGATATTCAGTTCTAATTTGATGTTTATATAAATTCTGTCATTTCCCGTCATCAAAATTTGCATTGATGAATACAAATTTTAATTGCGATAAATTTTATTCAAATATGGCATGATACCCCGGGATTTTTTAATTTTTAGTAGATTAGTCTGTATGAGATATTTTGCTACGCATTGACTTGGTCATGAGTAGCCATAGATATAGAAATAAGTAATTACTAATTAGTGACCATCAAAACGTAGGCTAAGATTACTAAATATATGCATATATTAATTTTATAAAGCATTAAATATTGTAAAAGAAAACCATGAGCTAAGAATAAAGGTGGCCAAGAATGCCTCAAGACACTTTTATAAATAGAAGGGTTCCGTATCTAATACGTGATGAAGTTAAATAACTTTCGGGCAGACAGAAGGACGGACGGACAAAGCGAAACTTTTCCTTCCCGTCCTTTAGGTACTACGGAACCCTAAAAATGAACAATTGCATATCAATAATATATTATATCTAGATTTTTTATACTTTACAGTAGGTAGCTAATGCTATCAAATGTAATAAAAATATCTAAAGACTTTTGCGATTACTTATTCTATTTTTTTGCAAATGTATAAGAGTTATATTTTTATCTCAATGTGACAGCACTTAGATTTATTAACTATATTATAATATTATTCCTTCTAAATTTAGATTATTTCATCATTTTGTCGGCTAATTTTGAATTAATCCGAGTCCTTGACATTTTCGATGCCAAAAATATCTCAAGTATCGTGTGTTTTCTGAATAGTGCTCTTTGTATCGTGAGAAATGTCTTTATTTATAGGTTAGGCAGTTGTCACTAAAGTTATTTCCGCATTAACTTTTTGTATACAGCAATGCTATTACTAGATACCACAGACTTTCTGATAATCTTTCGTAACACAACAAAAGTCTGCCACAGAAGAAGGCCTAAATGTTTTAAAAGTGTGTCTGAAGTATGAAGACTAAAATTATTTAAAGTTGCATCATCCAGAGATTTTGTTTTTCATTAGAATTTTCACGTTAATATTTGATAAAACCAAATCAAAAATACTTTGTTGTCAGAATATTCAATTATAATTGAAAATTGTCAAAACTGCTAGACAATAAAATCCCTCTGCGTTTCTGCGACTGGATTATAAGAATTAAGCCTGATGGCCTGATTTGGAAGAGATTTTGGATACTAACATACATTGATTTGTTACCGTCTAATATTTTTTTGTCCACAGTGAATGGAATTGCAAAACCGGGATCGCTGGTTGCTCTGATGGGACCCAGGTATTTGAGAACATAATATTTTCTATATGTATGAATAAAATGTTTCCTTGCGTACGGACTGTACTTTCTTTAGGGGCAATACTATTATGCCTATGGAAAAGCATATATCTGAATGTTTACTTGGAGAAACAAGCTTAAATGTCACACCTCAAATTATCTTATATTACCATACAAATGATACAACCCAAATAAATGCATAATAGAGCTTCTTTCAGATAACCTTATCAACAATTTCTTATCTCGACGCATAAGGACCATCACGCACTTATCATATCCGCCACAGTAAATAACATATTATTTTTATATGGGATTTAAGTCGTACGATTTGCATTTACTTTTGCAGTTACTAATTTTAATTCTTTTGTAAAAAGTGTACCCTTTTTGTCTCAAAGAACAAACACTATTAATTCTACAAGCCATTATGATCTTATCTTGAAAGATTAGACAGATATCAACCTTTTTATATCATATCCTAAAAGCTACCTACGCTACTAATACAAAACACAACTAATTTTCTATCAAAAAAATCACGTTTCGCTACGACTTAATTTTAACATTAGGAAGAGGATTTATTGTCTTCATAAAATGTCAACAAAATGGAATAGGAATAGAACAACTTATTTTATTACACTACTGTTTAACATTGGCGAGTAAAAATACATTTTCAATAAAAAACAAATTAGGACAGGAAAAATTACAAGAAAATACCTTCGAATACATTAAAATTCTTGTTCTATAAAACATGTAGTTCAATTAATTCAAGGGCACCAGGTTTAATTCAAAAAATGATACATGATATTTTAATCAAAAATGTAATCCCTTCGGCCTTACTTTAATACAATTTCAAAACTATTTCAAATGTTTCCTTAATGTTTTATATTAAAAACATTATTAAACAAGACTATACAAAAAATTTAAGCTGTGTTAGGCTTAAAAAGAAACCTTTATTTTATAATGTACTAACGGACTCGGCAGACGTAGTCTTGTCCAAACGATAGTTTACTGACTATTTACTATATTCTATTATCCTATAATATTATCTCCGTTCCCTTCACCGTTTCCCTTCATAGAAATAACTAAGAACCCTCAGGATCTAGCTTTAAAAATCCAGATATAGCTATGAAATTATTTTCATGTCAGTATCCGAACGTGTTTATTTTGCTAAATATTCACGTTTTAGCTTAAATTAGGCATATTTCTATCCCATATCCTTTACGAGCCGTTAATGATAAAAATCTCTAAGAGCACTATAATCAGCAAATAATATTATCCTTTTTGAATCATCTGATTTGCATGTTTATCTTGATTAAATTAAAGTTATCTAACTGATAATTGAATACAAATTATTTAAGAATACCACAAAGTATAAAATATAGAAAGAACTCTCAATTTATTTTTATTATTCATTTTGTCATGTCTTTATTCGTTATGTCGCCTTAATGGGTTTATTATTTGAATACTTCATATCAAATTATTGAAAATGGGCTAAAGCTTTTAAAATCAATACTGTTAACGACTTAAGAATGTCTTTTAAGAAAATGTTATTTTTATGTCGCCAGTTCTAGAATAATTATAAAGTACTCCATAAGATTGTTGCCACTCGTTTTTTAATAAATCAGTGTTATGGAAATTACGTACCATAATTACAGTATTAAGATAAGAACATAATATTTTCATCGAAAACTCAGGAATCTAGACTGAAACAAGTGAAACGAATAGTATTATAAATTGTACTACTCGTTATCTCATCACATATGAAAGAATTTTAAGCCCTCATTTATTTAATTATTTACCACGAAGGTGCGATGCATGTACAATGAGTAACGACCTTAACGATAATTGCGAAGGAGAACCGTGGATGAAAAATTTGTCATAATGATATTCTTTTAATAAATTATATATTGAGGATGGTTTGTTATGCTACGTCCTTTAAAGTGTACTAGCTGTGCCCACGACTTCGTCCGCCTAAAATTATGTAAAAAAAAGTTAAACTAAATTTTAACACGATGATATATAGCCTTTTTCGAGCTATCTAACATTGAAATAATTTTTCAAATCGGACCAGTAGTTCCTGAGATTATTGCGTTCAAATGGCAAACAAAAAACTCTTCCCCTTTATATATTTGTATATATATATATATATATATAACTAGTATATTTACAACTATTACTGACAGATGTAACAAATAAATATCTTTCTTTATATCTTTTTCTTTATCAGATTATGGACGATTATATTGACTATGCACTATCAGAAGCTCGCAGATGGGTTGCGGGACTTTGCTATACGAGTGTGTTATAACGTGAGATGGAGAGCAGAAAATATTATTTCTCTTTTCTTCTTAACGCATCTTTAAAGTTAAAACAAAGCAAAACGTTTCCAAGTGATTTCCTCTGAGGAAAGTCAAAAACCACTGGGAAATATCCGGTTTCATTGAGACCAATGTAATGTCTTTTATAGTGTATTTTCTTAAATATCTATTACCTAGCGTTATCCCGGTCTAGTACCATGGTCTACTTTAATTGCAGGCATTAGGACATCTTCCACCACTTGACCTTCGTCGCTATATAAGATGTAATTACACAATTATTGGGTTAAGGCTGTGGCACAATGGACAGCAACAATTCCATGTCGATAGTCTGGTGATATCAAAAATACATGTAATTTAATGAAAACGAATAAATAATTTAATTGAATTTGAAATTTTTTTAAATACATGTAATGCTAAAATTCAAAATTATAATAAAATTAACATTTCGTAATTTATTAAATAATATGTGAAAATTATTGTCTATTGGTTTTGTCTGAGAGGAATTCTTGAATAGTATAAAATGAATATTCCAAGAGCCACTTTTTCAATGTTGTCCTGAATGTTTTTAGAGGTAATTGTTTGATATTTTTTGGGAACATATTGAATATTTTGATATTTGTCCAGAGTGTCTTTCAGGACTCGCTAGTATTAGTTTCAAGGTGTCGGAGAACATTTCTGTTTAAAAAACTAAATTGATTAGAGTGAGTAAGCAATACATTTGTTCTAAAGTGATTATCGACGACTATAGACAGCCAGTACCACAAAAAGTGTGATGTGATTCACACGTGTTGTTGACTGTAGCGGTCGCTATATAACAAGATGGCAATGATGTCGAGTGGAAAAGGTTAAACCAAAGCAAACTAGATTGCGCTGTACGGATTGCGACGACCGCAGTACAAGAACTAACTCACGCAAGCGAAGATTCTACTTACGATCACTATATATAGACCTTCCGACGAACAACTGTCGGCGAGGCGCGGCCGCCCCGGGCAACTCCAATATAGCTTCATTTCAATGATTATGTAGTGTGGCCGAGGACTTTGAGTAACTGTACAAAGTTTTGTAGTACGTTAAGGACTTCAAGGTCCAAAATGTACAAAGACTTTGAACTATGTCTGGCTCCGGTATTATGCATAGAATATTTCAGGTTCGTGTAGAGCTTTCATTTATTTTTATATTTTAATAAAATTTGCCATCCGATATGTTTATTTATATTTATATTTGAAGTGTAAAATCTCGAAATACAATATATCAACAATGAAACGAAGTTGAAGTTTTAAAAACATTGCACGATCCAATTAACTAACGAGAGCAAACAGACAGAAACCCTATATATTTCAAAACAATTATTTTAAAAGTGTGGCTAACATCTAATTTCTTAACGATATGGCCTTTGCTTGTCAAAAGGTTTGCGACCTCTGATGTAAAGGATTATCGGATGATAAAAAAACGTAGGAGTAAATTGCTCTGACCGTATCTGAATTATCGTGAAATGGTTGTAACAAAAATATTCTCGACTAAGGCTGTAGTGGGCTCTTCTCATGCCGGAGCCAGTTATAGCTCAAAGTGTTTGTACATTTTTGCCCTTGAAGACAACAAAGTACTACAAAACTTTGGTGACGTTATACGGCAGCCGGTCATCTTATAATCGCCCCACAGCCAGAAGAAGACAATAAAAAAAAAAAAAGTAACTTTAATACTAAAATTTTAGATGTTTAATATTCATAATTTTATTAATATTTTTCTTTAAATGTAAGGCAGAGCCGTCACAGGCATAAGAAGTATATGGTTTTTTTTTGGCTCGATCTGGCATAGTCTTAAATAGATTTAAGGCCCTTAAATAAATCAGATAAAAAAAAACATACCAATTGTCATATTGCCAAAATCTTTTGATGACACCTCCAGTAAAAAATCATAGGAAAAGGATATATTCAGAAATAGACTCTTAGAGGTTGAAAATGTAAACAAAGAAGAAGAGAGGTATTGCTAACTAGTTACTTAGTTGATTGTATTACGTAAACCCGGAACATTTGTATGATTTACATCAGACTAGATTCCGCAATTCATACTGTAAATACTTGGACTGTGAATTTTAGGATCTTGCCACTGCACAGCACTGTACAAAGGCCTTTAGTTACTGTAAATGTCGGAACTTGCATGCGAATGCAATCCCATTATGCAAATGAGCGTGAAATAAATGCGAAACAGGGATTCCCAATTAAGGAGCGAATTTGCATCGTGATAAAATTCAGACGATGCGTCTTTCAATGCTTAATGCTATGACGGTGTACAATCGGCTGGGGCGGATTGAGTTGTCATTTGCAATTACAATTTGACTATTTTTTTCTTTATCAATAGCTCGTTTATTTGCTCTTAATATTCAAATATTAGCAAAGTACCATATATTATTCACTGTATAATCAGCCGTTTACTTGTTAAAGCCCCGTCCGAATCGGTCCAGCCGTTAGTCAGACCGTAGTCGGTCATGTCACCTCGCCCCAACGGCCACATCCTCAGCAATTTCTCTTCGCGCACGCACACACGCACACACATATACACGCAAATATTCTTAAAAATGTTATTAGGATTATACCTGCCGCTGAAGATGCTGCCTCTCGCTCGTCTATTTCCACTTCATTGTCAGAACTTTGATCTTGCGTTATCTCCACAGTTCTGTAAGCACGTAACAATGGTCACTACCACGATTGCGATTTCAGGAAAATTATAATCATTATTTATGTTCTTGAATGTGATTAACTTGGACCACGGTCGGTCTATGGAAAAGCAAAAAGTTATGTTATAGATTGGTACCTAGTACCTACTTAGGATTTAGGTAGCCCTTTTTTATTACTAGACGGATACAACTAACTTTTTATTACGTACTAGCGTTTATTCTCTGCTTCGCTCGCGTTAATGCAATGGATCAATAATTACCGCATTGAGCGAGGCTATTTTTTTAGTAAAAAAGTAGAATGGTAGTAAGCAAGGGGGGAGGAGGCTGTGGCCTAATCAGTGGAAGACATTCGAGTCGATCGCTAGGTTAAGTAACTCTTGCTGCGACCGGGTGATAGATGGGGTGCCTTTAGTTTGTTAAGTTAGATTTAGTTTGTATAATCTAAGATTACGGTTTTCTTTTGTTTATTTGTATAGTTGTGATGTCATAAATAAATATCTTTCTTTCTTTCATAATTACTTCTACCTAGCGTTATCCCGGTAGTACCAGGGTGACATGTGTGTATCCAAACATACCTTCTTCATCGACCTGTATCTTGGCCTTGTGGACGGCGTCGTCAAAGGAAATGCCGCTGTCATCAGTCAAAGAGCTGAAATCTGATGTGGCGCTGAACAGATCACCCACACCCAATGTTTCTAAGATCTGAAAAAAAAAATACATTACCACTAGAGATCAACGTAATCATTCTTTCTTTAAAAACTTCAAATGTTCAAACCTGGATTAAATTAAAATAGACACGGGAAGCGTCAGCTTTCAAATGAAAAAGAATCATCAAAATCGGTTTATCAAAGTCGAAAGTTCTGAGGTAACAAACGAAAAAAAATACAGTCAAATTGAGAACCTGATTTTTTCTTTGAAGTCAGTTGAAAATAGCCATCATTTTCACCAACTTTGCAATATATTTATCATTTATCTTAACCTTTTTTATGCATATAACAAAGCGCAAATGGGCCTGAGTCCTTAGGAATCATCCTAAGGTCTTCTTCGTCCTAGCGTTATCCCGGTGTAGTAGTACCAGCGTCCGCTTAGATTGCAGAGGATGTGG
>JANCMC010011136.1:0-11317 GCA_024363005.1 Charaxes varanes | reverse complement strand
TACGTTTTTAATTTCAATGGAGATTTTATCAACGTCTAGTGTCAGAGGACAATATATTTATAATTAGGTACAATGAATAGGTACTTTCTTTTACCTATGCCTAATTTTTATTCTTTGTCTTTTCTTAATTTTCCAGGTAAAAACGAGTGGACATAAAAAACATACATATATAATTTATTTCCATTGTTGAAGATTAGTGCAGTGCGAGAATTTACTTAAAATAAAAATCTGTTAATTGTTAAAGCGGCATTTTCAATTCTTACTTCATTTTCAGTTTTTTTTAATTACTGGCGTACTAATGCAGGCAGTAGGCATTTTAATTTTTTACTTCATTTCAATTTTCATTTTTTTTTTAATTAATTACTGGCAGTAATAAAACTTGATACCAATGCGTGCAGTCGGTCGGCATTTTAATTTTTTACTTAATTTCAATTTTTTTTTTATTTGATTACTTACTTGATGCCAATCAATAAAACTCGATACCAATGCATGCAGTTGACATTTTAATTTTTTACTTAATATTCATTTTCATTTTTTTAAATAATTTACTGGCGTCAATAAAATTTGATACCAATGCTGCATGGGTTGGTATTATTTTTTTAAATTATTTACTATAACTGCTTATGAGGAGGTCGTGGCCTAATCAGTGGTCGGTATTTGAGTCGGTCGCTGGCAAAGCTTAAGCTTAGTTTTTAGGTCGCGCGACCAGTTGCCTACGAGTCACCTTATGATACTTGTTCATGCCTAGCGACCGCGACGCGCGACCGCAATCCGCGACTGCGGGCTGATTGGCCGCAGTGTTGCCAATTTATCATATTGTTATTGTGCTAGAATCATAAAGGTAACACTGGTCGCGCGACCACTGGTAATACTGGTGGGCGTGGCCAGAGCTCCGCATGGCCACCACGAAAAGGTCGCTTCTAAAGCAGTACACACGACGAAGACGAAAAGCACAGCAATATGATGTGAGCCGAGTATTGCCACTGAAGCTCATGTTAAATATGCTAAACTGTAGTTAGAATCTTTCCAAAATACATATGTCACCTAAAATGATTCTCGCACTATTGTGCCATAAAATATTTTAACATTAGTTTAGAGTCTCTGAAAAAATAATGAACAATTAAATAAAGCGTTATTTAATTGTTCATTTTTTTTTTCAGAAGCTACATGAAAACATGCTTAATCTGGCATATGATATATATTTAAGTCTAGCATAAAATAGTCTAAAGTAGCAAAACACAGCTCAATCCTATGGCGGTTGCGGGTCATGCTCGCTTAGAACTTAAGCAGTGGATCGCGTGACCAATTGCGAATTGCCTACGAGGCACATAACTCGACTCTCGCACTTTTATTCCACAAAATATGCTGACCTTTGCCTTTTTTCTGGCAAAATATAAACCAGTGCTAGAATGGGTCACCCATCTATCACCCGGTCACAGCCAGAGCAACTTAACTTAGCGATCGACTTAAATGCCGACCACTGATTAGGCCACCACCTCCTCAAACGTACGTATCGTACGTTTGAGGAGGTCGTGGTACGTACGAGTTTTAAGAGTGGCTACGTAGATAACGTAGCCACTCTTAAAACAACCCTTTCAATAAAATGGTCAAGAGCGTGTCAAGAAAAACTTATATAGAAAGATATTCCTATCTGATACACTATAAACGTATTTGTTAAATAACTTCATAAGTTGTCCGATTTTGGTCAAAATAATTTTTCTAATGAGTTTTTAGCCCGTCCTATCAATATGGAAAATTTTAAGTCTCTACGTCTAATAGTTTGGAATTGCTAGGGCGGGGCCATCTTACGGGCAGACAGACGGACGGACAGAGCCAAATTATAAGGGTTTCTTGTAGTGCTACAGAACCCTAATTTGTAAACAAGAGTAGTAACGATAATATTTAGTACTAGTCAAACTGTTCCTAATTATTAACTTTTGAATAGAATAACATTAAATTTTAAATAAAAAAAACCCCGATACTCCACTCGGGTATGTTCGTTGAATTTTGTAATACAGAAATCAATCCTTTTCATTTGATACCCCTCTTATATACATAGTATATTCACTTCCTATCGTTTATTTGCAGATACAGAACCTTTCTATATAAGCGTGTCTCGACACGCTCTTGGCCATTTTTATTTATTCACAGAATTTGTGTGAGATAAATTATTTTTAAAATAAAAAGAAAACCGCCTTGAAAAAGAAAAAGGCGACGAACTAAAAAGCGAAAAATAAATATTACTTTCATACGATTTAGTCGACACATACTTATGTGCTGAAGTCCAAGCAGTAGCACCACCTTTCAAATGAAATTAAGCGAAATAAAAAATTGCAGGTCGCGAGGAAGCATTCGTAAAAGATGGAAAAGTGAAAATCGTTTGCATGGACTTAGTTGGGGCTCTGATGCTGAAGTTGCGGGGCTACCGGCCGTATTTAATATTAGCAAATTGTGCTGATAAACGGACCCTTGCTCTAAGACAGTTCGAACGCAAGGAGTATGTTTTATGTTAATTATCACCCTTGTATTAGGGTTATCATTTCATTAGAATAAATTTAGTTTTCATTTCATTGGTTTTTTTTTGTCTACGTTCATTTTTATTTTTTTGTCATTGTTAATTTTAATCTTTACTTTTGGGAATTTTATTGCTATTAGCGGGATAAATGTAATTAATTTTTATGCGTTGTGACGTAACGGGCGGCGCAAATGTTAATTTTTAATAGAAAAGGAGCAAACTGAAAATCAGCGCTGCGCTCTGGCACAGCATATGGCTGAGTTTGTGAATAAGTTATAATACGTTTGGGGTGGTCCCGTATAATATGCATTTAAGTACTCTGTAACGGTAAATAAGTAAATACACTTTTTGTTTAACATTGATTTCCCTAAGACAGATCATATGAGAATCCCAGAAGGTTTTGTGCTCTTTTGTTTTATATATGTATGTGTATAAAAATATTACAAAACTGCAGAGGATATTGTTGTATGGTCCGGACCTGCATAACTTCTGCTCGAAGTCATCTAAACATATAGTATTATATAACTTACTCTTCCAAGGACAACTAACCCCCTAAAGATCATATAATAAAAACAAATAAGTACGCATACTTAATAAAAGAGTTGCATGATGAATGTATGAACGAAAAACAGTTGTATGACTTATTTATATATGCAATAGAAGTGCAGAAGAAATGAGTATTCAAATAAAATCCTCTTTATCTCTATTAAGTTGGATAACTTAAATATATGTACTTGTTAGGAACTATCATAATTTAATTTTAAAATATAATAGTAGAAGTATCCTACGAATTCGTCTACTCAGGTCACCCTTAAGACTTTAGGGCTTAAAAATAGTTTACGACTGATTCTCAGACTGGTCTGAGAAATTACTTAGAAAATAAGAGTAAAAATTTTCATAAAAATCGGTCAAGCTATTTTAGAGGAGTTTGGTAACAACCACTGTGACACGAGAATTTTAACAAAACAATAATGAACTATTTACGAAGCTATTTTAACGAATAACGTATTAATCCATATGCATTTAAATACACTAAAGATCTTGTACATTTTATATACGTCTCAGAGTCACGAAAGGTGGCAAATGGTAAAACAAATATGTTACGCTACTTATGAAACTCTTTGAAAGTTGCTTAGAATTTTCGTGACTTTATGTGCTATTATCTATATAGCTGAACCAGTATGCGGAATATGAGAGAACCCTAAAATTGACGGATGTACGCAGAAAGTGCTGTTGGCCTATATTCGGTAACTTATCTGAAAAAAGTGCGTCTCCATTGTACGTAAAGCACGGCACAAATCCTGATACGTGATTTCTCCTTCTTATCGATTCGACGACAAATACATTGTTGTTGCTTTTTTCGGTTATATTGTTGCCAACTAGGACGCAGCTACATTGACCGTTTCATCACAAGCAATCATAGGCTCCCCCTGCTTAAGGGAGTAGAGGCAAGCAAGGCCCAATGTGAAGTATGACTTGATTATATAATAATACATGATTTCTACTAACTGCGCTCCGCGACTTCGTCCTCTTGGGCCATACCCATACTGTACTATCACTTAGGGGTTTATATAATAGTTACGACCTATTCTCAGACCTACCAAATTTGCACAAAAATTTTCGTGAAAATCGGTCAAGCCGTTTCGGAGTAGTTTGGCAACAAACACTGTGACACGATAATTTTATATACTAGATATATAAAACTAACAGTTAAGGACACGTTAAGTGTCACGTTAACAATACGTTGATTTGTGAGTACCCTACTCACAACCAACACGTGGGTTGCAAGTCCCAGACACTGCTTTGGTTCCTTCATCTGCGAAGCGATGAGTCCATGGAATTCTAAGAAATTCTTCTCTTCTCAACTGACCATGATTCTATTTTAATATTTTTTAACTAAAATATATTATATAATTACAACTGTTTTGTACCAGTTTATTGGTCCTACTGATAATTGATAGAATCAGGATAAAAATTAAATACAGGGAAAATGGGAGAGTATACAATTTTGCGGGCTTACGCAAGTTGTATCCCCCATAGCTTTCCAAGTAGTATATTTTTTGCAAATACATAAAAATGTTGTCGTTTGGTGGACGTGTTGTAATGCGAACGCGCACTGCCCTTGCGCAACGGGTGTGTGGTTACAAACATGTGCGCTACAATATAAATTATTTCAGGATACAGGCTTCAGTCGCCAATGTTAATGCTCTACTGTTTTGTGCGCGTATACCATTCTTATTGACTGTCCGTTATTCTTAACCGACATTCAGAAACATGAGGTTCTCAGTGCGGACAATAAAAAAAATAGTATACTAGATTACTTAAGGCGCGGTCGTAAGTCTACAGGCAGTTATGAAGACTGTCTGTGTTAGACCTAATCCGTTTTCAAAACGAGATCCTCACCTTGGATGACATGAAGGAATGATCTCTACTCCGATTTTTTTTTAATCCTAGGACTCATAAAATCTGGAACAGTCAAACCGAGTATAGCATCTTTTGTGTTTGAGCTTTAGGACCTAACAATAAAAAAAAAGAAGAAGATAACCATGGCACGGGCCTTTAGCTCGTGGAGTATACAATGAAGATTTAAAAAAAAACCATGTGTTGCTTTGTATTTTTTCAAATTCCCGCTGTCAAAGAATTATTCACACATTCACCTCTTCAGAAAGAGGTCAAGTTGAGCTAAAGCTGTAAATCATCTCCCAGACACTCAAATACAAAGGTTTCCTGTGAGCTTGTTTATAAACTTTGGGAGTGTTTACGCGAGGATCACGGCTGCGAGCTGCACTTGAAGTTATTTTCAGCCCCAAGCTCAGGGAAAAGCTGCTTTTCAAGATTTGTTAGCAATAAAAGGTATATTAGATTTCTTCTTTCTAGCGTCATCCCGGTCCAGTACCAGGGTCCCTTTAGATTAAATAGGATGTGGTTGTGGGGCGCGTTAAGTTGACCGAATGCCGTCTGAAGCCGTCTGAAATCCATACAATCTCCTACTATTATACGCGCCTTCCGAAACACGGAGGAGCTCGAATTTTTGGAAAATAGTGTTAGAATTGGTCACCCATCTATCACCTGGCCGCGGTGAGATCTACTTCACCTAGCGATCGATTCAAATACCGGCCACTGATTAAGCTAAGACCCCCTCAGTAGGTATGTTAGAAACGTTATATTTTATTGTATAAATACACTCGATGGGTTTAAGCCTTTAAGGGAAACTCTTTTAACGGATGCAACACAAAGACTAACTCGGCCAATCTTCGCTTTTTCCTTGTTATCACCGCCAAAGATACAAGATGGCGGCAATCATGCAGCCCTTTATTACAGTGTTGCCAACAACGCTCAGTAGAAGTCACCTCACTCTAGGATCTTCCGCACTTTTTTTGCGACTAACGTTGTTATTATGCGTACAGAAGCTGGCAATGCCATTTATATCTGCGCTAAAAATGATATTAGTTAAAACAGAGAGAGGCGTGAAGCGGTGGCAATCCTGTCACGTCAAGTGATGGTATTGTTCTAGCGTTTCGTTCGGTTTGCTCGAACCCGATGGCTCAAACCCAATCCTTAAAGGCTTGCAACACATGTGCGAACGTCCTGCTCCTGTAGATGTCCATGGCTGACTGATTTGATACGAAGTACAGATTCCAGAAACAGACATTAGAATGAAAATAAAACGATTCACATACAAAGAAATAAAATTCAGGTCATCGCGTAAATCATTTTTGGGCGCCCGAAACACTTCCTCTGGGTTGTTTTTATATATCGCACGTTGTAGTCACAGCTGTATGAAATTATTTTGAGCCGCTTAGACTTTCGTGAATTTTACTCATTTTACTATATAACTACACACAGTACTAAATAGTAGGTATTCTTAAAAAGTATTACACGCACATCGTTGGTTATCTGGCACTTTCGGATAGACAACGTTCTTTGTCTTTGCAGATGTCATATTACTTACCGCATTAATCATAGACCAAACACTATTATATATGACAGCCGACAAATTACTGGCAGCCGAATTTTAACACTGAACCTCGCGCCAGAACTCGAAATTCTACCCACACTATATAAATGTCCAAAAATCCACACCTATGCAATTTGCAATAACCTGTTTCTCCCAATGATCTATGCAGAACTATCTACTGCTGGTTTTTCCCAATCGATACAATCAAGGGACCGCCAAGAAAATTGTAAGAATCTGAGAGCCTTCTAGTTAAGAAGTTGACCGTGGATGCTGGTAGTTACATATAATCAGCAACTGCTTGCTTATTTGCTTCTTACAGAGATTTAACTGATTTAAGGCAAATGCTTTGGCAGATTTTGAGAAATTGAAACGCTTTTCTTAAAGCCCCCCTTTTAGTTAAACACACACAGCCGCGTAAATTTATGCAACGAAATTTTCTTCTGCTTTTTTTAAAAGTAACTTTTGATTTGCGCAAATTAACGATACTTTATTATCGATGACAACTATATACATCAAAGTGATGATATCGGCGTGAATTATATTATATGAATCTATAAAAAACGAAACAACAATATGTATTTTTACCGATTCACTTGAGAACATAGATGCAAATAACTCGCCATTGCTTGCATGTATTGAGCAAATGAATATAGTGGCAAAGTATCAGGGCCGGTTTGTCAGTAAACGCAGGTTTGGATCATTCAACATGTTCGATTTTTTTTAGAAAATACAAAATGTATCTATGAGCCTTTAATCGCCCACTGCTGGGCAGAGGCCTACCTTTATTTCTGCCACTCTCCCTATCTCTCCACACCCGCATCCAAACACTTAATACGGAAAAAAATTCTTAATACCTTTCCACGTTTAAAATTTTTGAGTTCGAAAAAACTTGTTCGAGAAACTTTTCCAAGGTGAGCAGTAATGGCGGGATGTCGGCTTTTGTGTACCATGAAGAGAACTGGTCGGAGTTAATATTAACTTACCGCATGCCTTATGTTGTGGGGGGATATCCCAATCCTCAAGGCCACTCACAATCCTCATGCTATACAACATATGCTTACAATATTGACAGCTAACATTTAAACAAAACGATTACGTTCGAATTGCGACCTTTGTATTATTTATTATCTATTAAAATTAAATAAATTTTAAATAAATACATACAGGACCATATGACACACGGACGTCTGTTCCTAAAGTAGACAACTTAATGCCTGCGTTATAGGTAACAGACGCCTGTTATACACAAATATTTTTTTTAGACATATATAAATACATAAATATAGATAATAACACCCAGACTCGAGGCGGGAATCGAACCCACGACCCCTGGAGCGGAAGGCAGGGTCACTGCCCACTGCGCCAACGGTACAATGAATTCATTTCCGATCTCAATCTCTTGATTTTGAACTTTAACTTTGATAGTTCGACCATTATCTTCTTTTGAACGCCGACGATAAACTGGATATCCATCGTTCCCTGTGGTTGTTTTTTGTTTTTTCCATTTTTCTGTTGAAATTTTTCCTGAATTTTTTTTGCTATAAACCTCACGGAGCCCGACACCTTTCCAAAGAATGCAAAACTGTGAAAATCGGTTCATGTGTTCTGGAGTTATAGCGTCAGGAAGGAAAACTCGACTTATTTTTATATAGTAGATATGTTAAAAGTGCCAAAATCTTCTCAAATTCACATGCATTGTTTATTTGTTTTTTGTAAACCGTTGCGTAAGTGTCGTCTGATGCTGGTTTAATAATAGTGTTTTAAGACTTTGCAAGTTTACATTGGATAGTAGTAAGCGCTTTAAATAACTGCAATTGCTATTTTAATGACGTTTAATTACCAAAATGAGTTAGATAATTAAATAGTTTTGGAAAAATTGCTCCGTGTAAATTATTATTGGCTGTCAGTTGTTTTATAACAGTTTTTTTTTAAGTCCGATTATGCTTGTTTGCAAGTCATATACTGTTGGGGATCGAAACTCTAATAGGACTCAGAGAATCAAACACAATGTTCGGGTAGACTTCTTAACGTTTATTCTTCTTAACAAGCACAATTACAACACAAGGTACTTTGAGTAGACTCACGGGAGATCCTTTATATGAAGAAGTGAGTATATATTTTTGTACAAGTATTGTTATCTTGAATGTTGTGTTTGGTGTACCTAGCAGCTTATCAGCTTACTTTAGATAGCTTGACAGCTTGTATTCGCTTATATTTGCTAACTTGATTACTTTCGTTAACACTACAGCTTACATTTATTAACTTGCCAGATTACTTTCTTTATTCAACAGCTTGCCTCCGTTGACTCAATGGCTTACTTTCGTTAACTCTAGAAATCGAATGTTGAATAAAGGTTCATGCTAAAGTTTTAAAAAACTCACTTTTACTTGTTTCGATTCATGTGAGTTCTAATTTTATTTGTGGTAGCAACATTTTGTAAGTAAAATTGTGTAAAACCTTGGTCAGATGTTTGGTTTGGAGTATTAATGAAAGTAAGCAGTAAGTATTCAGGAATGTTCATGGTAATGCAATGTTATGTAGTGATAGCTATAGATCATAGGATTACCACAAACAACACAGGTTATTTCTATTTCTAGACAGAAGTTAGAACCAACAGAAAATAGAAATAATTGTTAAGAATGATTTTTTTCTGTACAGGTAGCTTACAATGCTCTCAAAGCATTATACCATCACAGGTCACCTATAGGATTAGTTGGTAACCACATTGATGTTATGACAGGAAGATGGACTGCACAGGATGCAAAATTCAAAACAGAATGTTTTAAAATTTTTGTTGCCGCAGGATCGACTCTCTGGAGAATTTCAGGTTGTACTACTTGATGATAACAGCGGTTTGAAAACGTGAGCTAACATTTTGCAATAATGCAAGAAATTACCATTCATTAGTAATTTCTTGCAATTGCAATTAGATTCTGCTAACCATTTGAGCAAACAACTTACATAATTAAAATGTCTTTAGCAAATACCAAACATCACTATTTTGATATTAAATCGGTATAGTCATATATAAGTATAAAATAACTGTCATTTATTGCGGTCTAGCTGTACCCTACGACTTTGTCCGCGTGAATTCAGCGGTTTCGTTAAATTTTAAAGATTTTCTAAAACTAAAGTCTAATCGAATCTTATCGAATCCTATGTTACTTCTTGCAACATCAGCTATCCCCCAGTAGCAAGCAAACCTCGACGAAACCGGTGCAACAGTTTTCGGAGATTACCCGGAACAAACAGATAAATACAAAAAAGAAACATAAAAAACAACAAATTTTTTTTAACTTGCGTTTTGTTATAGATATCGTATATATAGTCATATGCAATTGGTAGAAAAAAAAATTTGTCGTTACAAGTAGGCCTCAAATTTTATTTATAGACATACATATGTAGATATTGATTACAATTTGAGCCTCAATAGCTCAACTTATACCGTTGAGCTACTATTATGCAAACTATTATACTGCTCAACTGAGTAAGTAACTACTTAAAGTGACGTAAGGTAATATTTTTTGACATCTGCCTTAAAAGAAGGAAAAGACCTTTATCCCTTTTCCAACTCTAGATATGACAACGTCTCTAGGATTATATAGATAGATCATCGTATACAATACTATCATTATAATAGACTACCTGTACCCAGGACTTCGTCCGCGTAAAATTAGGTAAAAAAAAAGTAGATTCAATTTTAGCGTGATGATACATAGCCCATAGCCTTCCCCGATAAATGGTCTATCTAACACAGAAAGAATTTTTCAAATCAGACCAGTAATTCCTGAGGTTAGCGCGTTCAAGCAAGCAAACAAACTTTTCAGCTTAATTTATCAGTACAGATATTATAATATACATATATAATATTATATTCTGCGCAGTCGAGGTCGTAAAAAAGCGCTGTACGAGAATGATCCTACAACGCGTTTTCCTATAATGTGGAATAAGCCTACCGTGTTATAGGGGGGAATACAGTACTTTAGATCTTGTTCTTCTTCTTCTTCTTCCTAGCGTTATCCCGGTACCAGGTTTCGCTTAGATTGCAGAGGATGTGGCTATGGGGCGAGTTAAGATGACCGATTGCCATGTGACGTCATCCTCGGAACCCCCACGATCTCTACAACCTTACGACTAATATCACAAAGTGTTCTTGAATGTATATGTATGTATTTATATATTTCTACTAAAAAACATATTTGTGTATAGCAGATGTCTGTTACCTATAATACAGTCATTAATTTGTCTACCTTAGAAACAGATGTCCCTGTATCATACATCCCTATGTATTTATTTATTAAAAAAAAATCAATCACTGAAATTTATGTAAGCGCATAACTTCCAAACGACTACACCGATATTCAATAGTTCTTTTTTTGGTGTGCACTTAATTGTCAGGACAAGTTTGTATGATTAAACCGTTTTTGTCTGTCTACCTGTTTGTTACGGTCAATTTCTGAAATGGATGGATCTATGTTCACTGGACTTTTACAAGGTATACATAGGCTACTTTACTTTTAGAAAAATAATTAGGGCTCCGCAAAAAAAATTAAAACCCTCAAAATATAACAAGTTAACTGATATCACGCGGGCAATGTTGCAGGTCTTTTCCATTACAATTATGCATCACTATCGAGAAATAATTGTAATGAATAAGACATTTCCAGCTGTGCTGGCTACATAACATTGTAGACGAATGAACTTTACATTATGTTTGTAAATTACCTTCTGCCAAATATGTTCGCATAAAAACCAAACTATTAATCAATTAGTACATAACTTTATTATTATATTTTTGTGAGAAACAATAAAATGTCTTAAGCCAGACATAAGCAGCAATTAAA
>JANCMC010011122.1:70654-111935 GCA_024363005.1 Charaxes varanes | reverse complement strand
ACTAAAAGAATTTTTCAAATCGGACATGTACTTCCTGAGATTAGCGCGTTCAAACAAACAAACTCTTCAGCTTTATATATTTATAAAAATTTAAAAAATGTATTTTATAAGATGAAAAATATAATAAAACATTATAATATCGATGGCGTTGAGAACCCTATACTGTACAATTACGATAATTTGTAAGTAGGCCGGCTCCCAGGACGTGACCCACCGCAATTGTCAAAATATCACCATTGAGATCACCGTACCCAATTACCCGTTCAATGGTTCGAACGTGGGCATAACGTGTAATAACCGTTAATATTATTAATTTTGGGTTCACATCATATGCAAGCCTTGACACTACAATCTACATTCATTTTAATCTCTACTAGCAGCTCGGACAGACTTCATACTGGCAAAAGTTACTTTTGTATTTTTTCTCTTTAATAATAATTTTTCGTATACCTAAAGGAACATACGAAAATAAATTTAGCCGAATTGCTCTAGTCGTTCTTGAGTTTTGCGCTTGCGATACTCATATATAAAAAAATCTAACGAAACTTTTTTCGATTCGTAAATAATAACCTAGTTTATGTCCACTCTAGATTTTAAAAGAGTTTATGATTTATTACGATGAATTAATAGCAATTAAAATAACAACACATCATCATCGGCCTGTAAAAATTCACTGTTGGATATAGACCCCCCCCCCATTTATTTGGGGTCGGGCCTCCTCACTTTTTTGCGCCAGATATTTCTAAATAGGCTTGTCGTTTCAGATATTTGGGCTCACTCTATGTCTTTCTTTACGGTTGACCACCAAATCAACGGCGGGCGGCCTCTTCCCTTTTTATACATTCTGGTAGCTTTTAGCTAAATAAAACAACACATGTAATAAAAAGCATTTTTAATATCCCGCATTATGTCTACCCTAACTAGATAAATAGATAAAAATACACTTCTTTCTAAAAAAATATTTTACTAGTGCGGCCCGCGTACATCTAATTGCTTAACTATGTGGCCCGCCTGCATCTCAATTTTTACCGATATGGCCTTTGAATGTCTAAAGATTATCGACCTTCTAGACTATTTTGAGCTTTGGTGTCTCAACGGTTACAGTGGCGGGCCGAAATCTTATATATACTTGGTCCGACCCCCGCCTCGATATTCCTTCATCATATCTTTTATCACAATCACAGGCTCAATGATTTGGTTCAAGAATAAACAAGAAACTCTTATATTTTCGCTCTGTCCGTCCGTTCGTCTGCACGTAAAGTGCCTCCTTCCCCAGCATTTCCAAAATATTAGACGTAGAAACTTGAAATTTGCTATGTTGATTGAACGGCCTAAAAACTCATTAAGAAAATTATTTTGAACAAAATCGGATAACAACTTTTGAATTTATACATAACTACTTTTTTTATATTATTTAATATTGTTAGCTTTAACCTGTTTTGTGTGCCATAAATAAATAAATAAATATATTATGTTTGTTAGGCATGGGTTATATGGCAAAGGTAACACAGTTTTACAGTTCAAAAGGTAAAATAAAAAATAATAGTCAAATAAACGTGCATTTTTATTATTATTTCTTATTTTGCCTCTAGGCTATAAATATAGTGAAATAGTGCCGCCATTTTCTGAATCAATTTTTTTCTAAATAAGTTGTGTCTCCTGTTCGAATTTTAAAAACACGACAATAATGAAATTTTATACAATATTGCAGACGCGTTTTATGTTCGAATTTGAAAAAGGCGACAATAATTAAATTAAATACAACATTGCAGGCGCGTTATTTTTCTTAAATTTGACTATCCGTAAATGGCAAACTACGAGTATACTTTTTTCGAATGTAATGGCAGTATAATTCTCGCGCATATTTGAGAAAAAACATTTAGGTCCCAATTACTTAAGATGCCTCAGCTTTAGATGTCCCCTTATTATGGTGTCCCCTTATTTTAATTTTTTATTTATTTTATGTTATCGATGTACGTATTTATAATCTGCGCATGATGTAATTATATATATATATAGGTGGAGTTATGTATATATTAAAGATCCCAAGCATATGTTTTTGATGTGTATAAATTGTACTTAACTAACGAGGCAAAACGGACTAAACATGCCAGCATGATTTTTATTTCTCATACCAATAATCTTTGGCAAGATAGTCAGAGGCACCAAAATATCATAAAGATTTATTATTTTTATTCTATATAAGATGATGAAATCAACTTTCTCTAACATATTAGGAAATGACAACGATGTTCTATACCGTTAAGTGATAATATAGTCTATAAAACTCCTGTTTAGTTTACATACTATGTGCAATTACGCAAAGTAGTTAAAAGCAAATAAAAACTATAAACACAATATAAATCACGGGTATATAATATATAAATATGTGTTGGAAGCTATTTTTAAACAAATTAACTGGCAGTATTGTTAGAAAGAATAATATGCTAGCAACTTTTAAGGTACAAAACTTATTAATATAAAAAAGGAACAACAGAGATCCTAAGAATGCACCTTGTGGAACACCAATACGTTTAACATGTGAGGTGTTACAGCTTAAATTATTTAAATTGACTAAATTAATAAAATATTAATTATGTACTTTAATAATTATATCATACTTTAAGTAACGCCTGCCGGTTCTTCACAAACATATAAAACCCTCGAAATTGAACGAAATCATTAATACTAACGCGGAAGAAGACGATAGTAGCTCTCTTACAGCGAGTCATATACAAACGCCATTTGTTAGGAACATATCTGTGAGTATATAGGAGATTCTAAGCTTAAATTAAAAGCTTGTATTAGGAGTGGGTGCGACAATACCCCAACGGCGGTGGGGTTTGAACCGCGTACCCTGCGGCTTTCAGCCCATACGTTATACCTGTGAGCTATTGAGGCACTAAACTTTACTTTTTTACTAAACTAAAGAGTTATGAACTTTAATAAACTCGTTTTTGACAAATTGTAAGGTATCCGACTCAAAAGCAAACTCAGCCGGGTAATTTTTTTACCGCTATTTTAGAATAGTTCATATATATGTAGAGCAATGTATTCAAAACCTTTTTCATCATTTAGATAATATTATCGACGTTACCCACATGCATAGTCGAACAAGAAAATGGTTTGCCACGGTAAGGTTGAATGTCGTTTGCATGTCAATTAGTTAAAAGGTTCATTTTTGCTTGTTTTACATTACGTTAAGTTCTAACAATGACCCTTTGCAAAATTTTCTTTAAGTAGAAACTGTCATCCAAAATGGTTAAGCACTTTTGTTCGTCGACTATATAATATCTAAAAATTGGCCAAAAGCGTGTCAAGACACGCTTATATAGAAGGCTCCCGTATCTGATACGCTATAAACGTAATTGTTAAATAACTTCAAAAGTTGTTTTCTGATTTCGTTCAAAATAATTTTCCTATTGAGTTTTTAGCGTGTTCTACCAACATCGAAAATTTCAAGTCTCTACGTCTATTGCCCCTTACCTAGCGAAATATAAATAAATTTTAGTAATACTTCTGTCTGTCTATTTGTATTTTTTGTGTACAAAATTATGCATAAAATGCTGTATATAAAAATGCTGTAGCAGATCTAATTCAGTTGTAAATTAGGCCATGTGACCGAAGACACAGGCTAGCATTAGCTACAGCACAGGCTAGCAGTATTTGTTTCTTATCTGGAATTGCAACTAAGTAGTAGCTTGTAAAAATAAGTAAACAATAAACATCCCTACACTTGAGGTCACACGTTAATAACATTTATAATACTAAAAACGCAATAACAGAATTATAACACAAATTAGCGTTTAAATCAATTAATGAATTTTTTAATTTATAAAAAAAGAAAAATAATCTATAGAAATGTTGAAAAAACGGGTATTCGAATATATTTACGGATAAAGACGACCAGTTTTTTTAACGTCATAAAACTTAATTAAGTTGGTAAGATTCTCAATTCGAATGTATTTATGTTTGTTACCACAGAACTTTAGATTCTCCGTGTGGTCCCATTTCATTTTGGTCCAGTTCTGAAAATATGAAGTCGGTTTTTTTTAGTAAAAAATTTAATATTTATTAAATATGTTTCTTCTTTATCAGATGCAGACAATCCTGCACCACAACAGCAGCGGCGCTCAGGCTTACACTACCCGACTGAAGAAACGCGAGGTGCTAATTTTTATAATAAGTAATATAAATGACTATTAAATTTAAAAGTTTTTAATTATTGCACCGAGCGCAAAGTAATTCATTAATGCACGAGAACATCGTTTGGCCACTAAATTAACAAGAGGGCTCACTTCAGTAAGGTGCATAATGTTCTTTACTTTTCAACTACATCGCTATTTCCTATTCTATTCTTTAAACTTTTCTTGCTAAATATGTATCGTGTATCAGTTTTACAATGGTACAGAATGCGCACCATTTGTTATCTTTTTCGAATTTATTCGACTGATTTTTATTTTCAGCCAGTATCATTTTGATCCAACGCATACATTTTATGTGAAACATAATGGGAGACATTAAACCTCTGTGGTAAATTTACATGAAAATAAATAAAAACAGTGTATTAATGGAATTTCATACATGACTGCTTAGTTGGAAGAAAACAAATAAAATACCTTTAAATGTCATATTCGGTTTTGTAATTTTGCTCTTATTATTTGTAAGGCGCGAAAGTGTTTTTTCATAAAATACATTGGGATTAGCTGTGCCCGCGATTTTGTCCGCGTAAACTAACTAACTAAAATAAATAGATTTAATTATAGCGTGATGATATATAGCCTATAACCTTCCTCGATAAATGGGCTATCTAACACTGTAAGAATTTTTCAAATCGAACCAGTAGTTCCTGAGATTAGCGCGTTCCAGAGGGCTCGCAGATGCGTTGCCGGCCTTTGAGAAATGAGTATGCTTTTTTCTTGAAGGTCCCTAAGTCGTATCCTATATAATGGATATTATGTATAACTAGGAGGAGGTTGCAGCTTAATAAGAGTCTCTCGCTAGGTTAAGCAGTTCTTACCGCGGTTGGGTGGTAGATGGGTGACCCAACCAATCATTGGTTTAATTCCTACATGATTTGGAGGCATGCAAAACCATGGGTCCCGATTAATGTCACTGAGTGATATTAGTCGTGAAATTGTGGAGATTGTAATGGCGTCAGACAACGAATGTTTCGGAATGAAAGGGCTGTTGGGCTGTGGGCTACGGTTCAAATTTCGAAAAAAAATTGTATCACAGAATTGTTCCCCTTTAAAAGTTTTTAATAAGAAGCCGTGACACAACACCTCTATCTTTAAAGGTTGGGTCATTCTATGCTAACCAAATGTGTTCTAAAATTTTGCATTATTTGTGAAGGTATTCTTCTTTTTTATTTAACGTTCTCCAACAAAGAATACACATTATACAATTAAACTTAAAAATATAATGCAACACAAGAATTGTGTGCTCCTTCAATTATGGGAGACCACAACATGCGCGTCAATTCGTTCGTTTCGCAACGCCGACCAGGCCCGTGTAATTTTCGGCACAAAAAGGGTCTTATCGGAGTATTCGAAGCTGGACCCCTTATAATTCGGTGCGGAAGGTCACAGCCTACATCGAGACTGGAGTTCTTCGGTGGCGTAATACCAGCAATCAGGTTAGTGGAGCATTTTCCATACTTTGCATTCTTTCGTCGATATTCGTGGCTGAGTTTTCTAGCTACAAATTGAACTATTTCGTTCGCGCTTCACCAGCGACCTTTCACCACATATACAGTCCACTAAAACAACTAAATTTCCCTACAATTATTTGGTAGATTAAGCAAACATTAATTAATTCATATAAACAGGATATCCAAAAACTATTTTTATACTCATAAGTGATAAGAGCGATCCACGCGAACAAAGTCGCAGGGTACAGCTAGTCAAATACACGTTGTAATTATAAAGACATTGGACAAGTTGTTCTAACGAGCAAATACGATTCTTGAAAACTCATTAGAACTTTGTACGAGTAAGTAAACCTCACCTCCTGACCTAAATTTCTATTTAGTCTCTCGTGTTTCTGTCTAATACATCTTCAATATATTCACTTGATTATTACTAGTAGTTCTACAAGGACTCTGTATAGTGTCCCTCTGTCCGTCTGTCCGTCCGTCCGCCCGTAAATAGGTCCCAACCAATCCCAAAAAAGGTATTATATTTTTAAAGCGAATTCGCACAATAACTTTTAAAGTTATTCAACACGTATATACCTTTATCGCATATCAGATACAGAACCCTTCTATATAAGCGTATCTTGCTTGACACACGAAATTTTTATAATTTATAGTCTATGTGTTATTTTGGTGTGTAAACAAGATTATCGTTACGTTTTATTAAAATCCATTCAGTAGTTTTTCCGTGAAATAGAGTCAAACGTACATCCAGACATCTATACATCCATACATCCATGTGTACTTTCGCGTTTGTAATATAAGTAGGATTTATCTTTCATGAATAGAATGTAATAAATGTTAAATGCAATATGCATCGTAAGCAGTGTACTCCTAAACCTGATAAAACTAGCTGCAATGTTTATTATATTAATAACTTTGTACATAATGCTGTTGTTTCAACAATTTATTACACAGATTACGTTAAATTACACCTTTATCCACGCCAGGCAACGTTTGTTCCAGTAAATCCGTGTAATGAAACGGTAAAATTCTTCGCGAAACGGAACGCTTGAAATGAGAACGTACTTAAGAAAACATTGGAATTAAATGTTAAAGCTTCGTACTGATGACGTCATTAATATAAAAAAAATGAAGAATAAATGAATTATCTTTGTCTCTTATTTTCAGTATATAATATGATTTTTGTAGAATACATTATTATTGTCATCTGTATTTGTGTGTTTTCGGAATACATCCACTACGCGACTTGCTATTAAGCGCCTTGAACGCCTTTGCTGAGATATTTTCTAGAATTTATTTTTGATTCGTCAAAAAAATATTAGGAACCTAACGTGTATGCGGATACTATCTTTTTCTAAAGCAGCGCATGTGTTATGTAGTTTGATAGTGCAGATATCCAAAGACATTTGGGGGTGACAAAAAATAATTATTTGCTTGTGTATTTTCTTTAGTTATTTCTTTAGTTAATATCTGTTAGCATATAATTATATAGCTTGTTTGAATAATTCAATCTATATGGATAGAAATAGATATACTTATTCAGATTTATATATACAGATTTTGTCGCTATGTTTATATAGTCGATGATGGTTTTATTACGAACCTAACCTTTACCCTTTAAGTGACGTGCTATGTATTAACTTAACAAATTCGGCCAGTGTCACTTTTTGTGGAAAAGTTATAAAGGAGTTTGATTAATTGACTAACAACAGACGAGCCTAAACTTGAACAAGACAACGCCTGCCGGGTCCGCTAGAAAATAAATAAATACTGTTACTTGAGTTAGAAATAGTTAAAGAATGCAATATACTCGGAGAGCAATGCTTCGCGAAGGTGACATATTTCTACTTTAGACGACATTGCTAGAGAAAAATAAACACATTTAACGTTCTTATATCCTGAAGCGAGAAATAGACGGAGAGCCCAGGGCTGTAAGACTTGCCTTATTTCTGAAGGATGAAACCTTAGGTTCTAAGTAGAGTCTCATGTATACTTGTAAGTTATTTGTTATCTGTGTATGGGTAGGTATCAGATGAGAAAAGTGACCAAATAAGAGCTGCTTAATTTATTTTTAAATGGCTGATTTTTTGGGTCACCTACCTCCAAATGAATCCTTATAGGATTACTTTGTTGTCCATCCGTCTGTCTGTCTGTCAAGACCCTTTTACTCAGGAGCAGGACTCTTCCTGTTGTTAAAAAGTTGAAATTAATACCAAATACTGAGGTCTGCAATCCCCTGAAGCTGTAAAAAAATCAACCCTACAATACAATCAGAATACAATCAGAAGAACCATTTATGTAACTTTTTCAATGTATTTGCAAGGAAAACCAAAACCTATAGAGTACTTACCGTTGACCTAGAATCATAAAATTTGGCAAGAAGCTACATCTTGTAGCACAAGTAAAGAAAAAAATCCGAAAACTGTTTATTTATATTTGCAACAGTATCAGTTTGTCTATCTGTGTCTCTGATTGTCAATCCTTTTTCGCAGAAACACGAACAGGTATAAAGTTAAAATTAATACCAAATACTGAAATCTGTAATTCCTTGAAGCTGTGAAAATATCAACTCTATAATACACAATCAAAAGTAGGCTGTGTCTGTCGCATTTCTCATACTAGTAAAATGAATGAAAATGGACTCAAAACCTACTTGGCACTTACCGTTGTTCTAGAACCATGAAATTTGGCAAGAAACAATGTTTTATAGAATAATAAATGAAATAGCTAAAGGAAAAATCACAAAAAAAATGCTAAGACTGTCACATTCAAGGGAATCCCATGAAAAGTACAAATCTTGCTCGTAAAATAACCTTGTAAAAGTATTATGTGACAGGACAGAACCCTCAGTACGCGAGTCTTACTAGCACTTGCCCGGATTTTATATATACTTTGTAGAATACTCTGAAGTAATATGAACAGTTTCAGAATTTTACCATTGCTTAGAACTTTAGTTAGACGCTTTATAGCTCCCAAAACAATAAATGAAGCTTAATTATTATAAAGTCTCACTTTTAAATGTGCAGATGGTAATAAGTACATTTGACTCTACTCAGTACCTAAGATTTTATTCTTCAGAAACTAAGTTATGTCTTACGGCCCAGGGATCTCATGCCATAAGTGTTCTAACGTCTCGTTTGGACTTGTAATGAAATAAATTTCTTGTTTGTATACGAGGTATTCGATAATTTACGAAAGCAGGAAGATATTTAAAAAAAAATTATACTTAATGTTATCTTTATTCATAATCAATTGGTAAAGGCCGGAAACGCGTATGTAAGCGTTCTGCTAGTCCAGTTATCCCTGAGCCTCAGAATGTAATTTATTAGAGCTAATTTTATTAGAGGTAGCGCCACCCTTGCAGTCCATTTGGTCTGCAGCCGAATTGGACTGTACGTACCTCTGTCTCACATAAGATCAGCGTGAATTGGATACAATACTGACTCTTCAAGTGATGGTATTAGTGCCGTATTTCGCTCGGTTTGTGAGACTTCCCGGTGGCCTAAAATCGTCATTAAAGGCCGCCAACACATCTGCTAGCCTCCTGGTCGTGCAGATGTCCATGGGCGTCAGTTAAGAGATAAGTCTACTTTTGTAAAGATATTTTGTAAGTTCCACTTACTTTGTAATTTTGTAGTACATAAATAATTAATAAATAATTGAAAATAACCAAAATAATAACTGCTAATTAAATTGAAATTTATTAGTGTTTCTGATTATAAGGTGCGTAATTGATCATTATCATGGCAGCCACAACATTAGATAAATACTATTTAATTATTTAAACACACTAATTCCTATATTAATACGTTAATAGATTACTGACATCCGGTTGATCATATTATAGTCCAAGAGAACAACGACCCCAATATTATTGGCCTACTGTAACTGACGTGTCGTTAGGAAACAAAAATGGCAGAAGCTAGGAATTCAGGGACAGTTAAATAATATTTATCTAAACTTTTGATACATATTTTAACAATACATACAAAAATCTTTAAAAAAAAATACGCCCTAATAATATCTATTGTATTAATAATAAATATCAAAGGAATATATATTCTTTGAGAAAAATTTCAGGTCGAATCTTATCTTGATGAATTAACTCATGCCTATCCTGATATAATAAGAATTGCTAGAGCTGGAAAATCTTTTGAGGGCAGGATTATTAAATATCTAAAAATTTCAAGCACAAATTTTCAGGTAAGAAGAAATTACTGAGATTTAATTAGACACATTCCGAATTGAATTGTTTTCAGGAAAAGTTAGCACTGGTTTATATTTAATATCCGACCTCCTCCGTGTTTCGGAAGGCACGTAAAACAGTGGGACCCGATTAATGTCAGTTTGTGGTATTACTCGTAAGGTTGTAGAAATCGTGGGGAGCCTTTGGAATTTTAGGCCACCCCTTCTACCGTTGAAGTATCATCATAGAAGCTGTTGTTGTATTCCGATGCCGCTACGACCGTTCCATCAGCGATTTATGGCAATTCGCAAAAGGCTCCTTGCAGCAGAAAAACCCGTAGTGCGTAATAACACTAAAGGGAATAAAAATAATAATAATAATTGTGATTAGCTCACGGCAAAAGGGCAAAAAATGTTCGTGAGATAATTATGCAGCGATTAGCATTAAACCATTGTTTGATGCCTCGATTAGTGTTTAATAACATCAATAGCATCATAGTGATTTGGTCTGATTATAAGAGTTAAGGTGTAAAAGAAGGAAATGACTCGCCATGAACTCGATTTTGAAATAATTGCAAAATCTACACTAATATATAAAGCTGAAGAGTTTTGTTTTTGAATGCGCTAATCTCAGGAGCTAAATTTAAAATATTGTTACAAAAAAAATTATTCGAAAAAAAAAAATTGTCGTTTTCAATAAATTATTTTCTTTATTTTTAAAGTATGTGACGTCGCACCAAGGGGTTTCGAAAGTATGACAGATCGAGAGAGAGAGTGCATGCACGATTAAAATTGGTTATATTAGGACAATGACCTGAATAATCAATACCTCGCTGTCAAAAAGTTTGAGAGATGCTGAGAGGTAATCTGACAGTAGCCTCTAATGGTTATCACACGATGTATGCCTTTGCATAGAAACAGTAATGTCTTCAGAGAAACCTTGAGGTATCAGTATGATATAATGCATAGTATAGCAGAATGTTCTTAGAACAATAATACATAAAAATGTCAGTTTGAGTTTACATTATACACAGTTACTTGTACTCATGCAATTGGTACCTGTATGAATGTTGTGAAATATCAGCCGTACCTTTTAAAAGAGACTTTATTTGCACCCAACAAGAACATAATCTTAGTCATTTTTTGAAGCCTGTGGCTACTTATGGAAGTCAACTGTTTTTTTGTTTTATAAGTTCGATATCGCCATACAAAATTTTATCCGATACTCGTGATCTGAAGCAGGGCATTACGTCGACCTATATTTCAATATTAATTGACAACTAGCTTGCTTGTTGATCTATATACATACATAAAAGCGGCAGGACACCTAACACTAAATCTCGAAAACCGCTGGACGTACAAAGGTGAAATCTGACAGGGAGGTAGTTTATACTTAGTAGACATCCGCTAAAAATGGATTTTTCGATCGACCCAGATTCGATCTAAGGGATCTCGTAATTTTACGCAGACGTAATCCGACAGCGACCTACAAACGACGCCGTGTGAACGGAGCCTAAGACAACGTTATCGCATATATCATAAAAAATAGCAAGTAATATTGAGCGCAGTATGTTTTCACGTCACGACGGAAATGATGGATGACGAAGTTTTGTTCGGACATCATATAAAGAAACGATGATCTTTATGACTGGCAGTGTTGACGAATTTGTTAACGCTCTACGGTTTCTGTTTACATCGCCTTGATGTTCGAGTTTCTTTAACAATGCTGATGGACTTTCTTCTATACTTGTTTCTCAATAAGGTCCATCCAAAAACTCATAAAAAAAAATTAATCGACTTCCAAAAAAAGAGGAGGTTCTCATTTCGATTGGTATATTTTTTATGTATGTATAGAGATTACGATGAGATTTATGATTCGATTTACTTGATTCTTTTTTGTTCGATGCGAACTAGTTACCATTTGGTCCAGTAAAAATTTAACATACATTGGCCCAGTAGTTTTCATATTGTGAACATTTTTTTAATACGGATTGACTGTGGTCTCTGATTCGCCTATAAGTTTATTGTTCATATAATAATCTGTTTTCATATATTTTTTTACAATAATTACATAAGTATATTTACTCATTGAATAGGATGAGTGGAGGTCTTGGCCTAATCAGTGGTTGGCATTTGAGTCGACCGCTAGGTTAAATAGCTCTCGCTGCGTGAGTAGAATAATATTAAAAAGTTTAATGATCTATATTTGACTTCCACGATTGCTTTTGATTATTTTTATTTATGCGTAACATAAAATAAATAATGACTTTAATTATAATGAACCTAGGGTAAGATCTCTTATTAAGATAAAAACTAATTTGTCAAGATTATTTATTAGGTAATATAAGTTTTTATTACTTATAAAACTAACTATTTATATATGTCTAAAGAAATAGTGCAGAACTCGGACCTGAAATTTTGCGTATTTCAACTTATTTAGGCGATTGTCCCTTTGGCGCAGTTGGTAATAACGCTACCTTCACCTGTTTGGGGTTGCTGCTTCCATTTCCATATGGGTTTTGATTGTCTTATTTTTTTATATTTATATCCACAACTAGTTATTACACGCGACTTCGTCCGCGTAAAATAAGGTGAACATTTTTAGCGTGACGATGTATAGCCTATAGGCTTCCTCAATAAATGTGTTATTTAACACTGAAAGAATTTTTCAAATCGGACCAGTAGTTCCTGAGATTAGCGCATTCAAGTACACAAACAAACCAACTCTTCAGCTTTATAAATTAGTAAGTATAGGTATAGATTATAGTTGAAGGTAGTTACATAAATAATCAGGCGGTTATCTTTAGAATATTACTTATAAAAAATTTTTTTTTTAATAATTTTTTTTCAATTATAATTAATTGCTTCAGATACTGCTTTACAGAGAATGAGATGGATGTGGTCGCGAATTCAACCGGTTACATTAAGAATATTTCATCCCACTACGACTTAAAATTTAAAAAACCATTAGCCCCTGAATTTGATTCATATGTGAGGATGCACAATTAAGTCATTCGTTACCAATACATAGCATATAGTTTTTGGTACCACGGCTCGGGTGGGTGTGGTTTATTATATTCCGAATTGGGTTTTGGGACTGTATCGTCCATGGGGTCTTCTTTAAATATATCTACAAAAGCATTAACGATGCCAAATCTCAACATAGCTATGTACGGGAAGTATTGAGCCCACAGAAGGTTCCATTTCAACTGAAGATTAATGATGGTGCGGCCTATATATGTTGAGTATATAGCAAAGACGATTCTGGTAAAAGCCAGCTTATACTTTGCGACAAATGGCAAATTTTTGTACGCCGGGGCCGTCTCTATAACTTGGAAATCATCTGGAAACAGAAGTCGTGGTTTTCTTTGTGGTAGCCCTTGGACCCTACATTTTTCCATCAGATCCTCTGTGCTCACTCCTAAAAATAGAAATTTAATCGTTGTTATTAATAAACAAGTAAATAACAATATGAACAATCTAATAGAGCAGCGTAAGATTTAAAAAAATATGATTCTTCTCGCCTCATTCTATACTTATGAATGTCATGATTCTTACAGTTATGTCGGGCTGTTCCCATTTCGGCTATTCTGAGATGCTATTTATTTTAACGAGTCAATTCAATATTTTTTTTTTTCGGAGATGCTTTATATTATATTTCCGATTACCGTTAGACCTATTTATCGTACCTATTTACGTATTTATAGTCGAAAAAGTCTATTTATTTATTCCCAAGGGTCTACTATAAACTATTAAGAAGATATTATATGTTATACTAGCTGTACCCGCGACTTAGTGCACGTAAACTTAGGTAAAAATAATTAGATTCAATATTTGCGTGATGATATACAGCCTATAGTGTTCCTCGATAAATGGGTTTATCTAACACTCAAATAATTTTTCAAATCGGACCAGTAGTTCCTGAGATTAGTGCATTAAAACAAACAAAGAAACTCTTCAGCTTTATATATTAGTATAGACATCATTTTCAATCCACTACTTTTTTTCTTATTACTAAGTTAGAGTTCACATGCTTTCGTGATAAATATGCTAGATAAGACATTTTTTTTAATGTTACAAGGGGGCAGACGAGCAGGCAGCTGGCACGGAAGTGCCTACCGGCGCCCATAGACATCTGCACGACCAAAAGGCCAGCAGATGCGCTGCCGGCCCTTTATGACGAGTTTAGGCCACCGGGAAGTCTCACAAACCGAACGAAATGCGACAACAACACCATCACTAGACGTGATAGCATCAGATACGAAATCCTTCTATATAAGCGTGTCTTGACACGCTCTTGGCCAACTTTATTAATTCCTTTTACCTTTAAGTTCTATACTTTAAAATTGACCACGAGTTTTTCAATATTAAATCACATTTTATACGTAACTGATTATCTTTCTCATATCTAAAACTAGTTGCGGGAATAAAACGGTATTTCCTAAAAGAGCTGTGAAAGATGTCTTCAGCGCCTTTATCGCATAGAAAATAGATATTGCTTCCTTGTATGTTATTGTGTTTTATTCTTCTGCAGGTTAATCCCAATACACGAACTATGAAATCTGGTAGGCAATATGTTTAAAACATGTGGCATATAATACGAGTAGGTCAACTTCGAAAACATATGCCATAATTTCATGCCATATTATCATAATTATATTATAATAAACATAAAATATACCATCAGGACAGTATGAAACAGACACGACTTAGTCCGCATAAAATTAGGTAAGAAATATATTCAATTGTAGCGTGACGTTATATAGCCTTCCTCAATAAATGAACTTTCTAACACTGAAAGAATTTTCATATCGGACCAGTAGTTCCTGAGATTAATGCGTTCGAGCAGACAAACATACTGTTTATCTTTATATAAGTATAGATATAATAAGTGGAATAAATCGCTTTTTAACAGTAACACCGCCATTTATGGTCTGTCTTTTCTCGTGGTTTTGGTTTCCTTTGCGAATGTACAAGTTGTATAGGAAATAAATAAATAACGTTTATTTGGCCAAAATATGCATTAAGCAGAAGTATTATATATTAGTATAAATTATATTTAGTATATTTATGCTCCTAAACAACTCTCTACTTATACAACAAGGACGTAATAAGGGACGATATCAGCGCACAGATAACTGACAAAGGCCAACACTCGACGTCTTATGCCGGTCAATACTCAATCGCAATATACATTGGGCCCGGACAGATCTTCTAAGTTTTTCCTTGCTTTGATTGCTTATTGAAGTAGCTGATTCTTGTTTTTTTTTTCTTTATACAGTCTCCTTCCTGCTAGCGTTATCCTGGTTAAGTACCAGGATTCGCTTAAATGGCAGTGGATGTGGTTGTGGGGTTAGTTAAGATGACCGATTGCCGTCTGGCGTCATCCTCGGAACCCCACGATCTCTACAACCTCACGACTCAACACAGAGAAGGTGGAATATCATGTATAATTCAGTGTTAGAATGTGTCACCCATAACACGATTTAATACCCAATTAGAGGTAGCGCTAAGGGTATAGGCGAATTGGGTCAGTACCAGTACCTCTCTCTTACATAAGATCGCGGTGAAGTGGCGGCAATGCTGTCACGTCAAGTGATGGTATTGTTGTCGCGTTTCGTTCGGTTTGTGAGACTGCCAGGTATGTATTATCTATATATTTCTACAAAAAAAATCTGCATAACAAGGATCTGGTACCTATAACACGGTAAATAAGTTGTCTACCTTAGGAACAGTGGTCCGTGTGCCATATAGTGCCCCATATGTTTATAAATTTACAAAGTTTTCGCATTTCTATATTTATCAATATTATATAAATGCGTACACATTGTCATAGTTACAGAAAATTACATGAGGACCCTATATTGTAACTTTGTTTGTCACTGACGTGTAATCCTTTTCATGTATCAGAGATCTTAAGTATACCCTTAACTTAATATTATCAACAAAAATGACGACTGTTAAAAAAGATAGGATTAGATAATTAAATTTTAGACGATCCTAAATATATTTAAGGAAACTATTGCAAACGAAACCGCGTGCTAATCTTAGTACGATTTTTCGATTTAATACGTTCGGTGAATGTATCATACCCTTAAAAACATGTCCGCGAAAGGGTCTCAAATGTAAATGAGGTGTAATTACGGCGATTTTCGGCGAAGGGTCCAACGAACCCGCTCTCATTGCGCCGAGACTACTTTTACGCGGTGCTCTCAAAAGAGCCAATTTTGTACACCATTCCACTTGCGAACATTTTAATACTTTTATTTCACGAACATTTAGATGAAACTTAATCAAAATTAATTTATTCCCTTAGGTTTAGTTTATAAGTACTTGTGATATGACGATGTCGATGTTGTGTCTTTTAATAAAGTAAAAATAAATAAACATAATTTGCAAGTATGGTAGCACTGCTCTTAAGATATTTCATTGATGCCACCTTTTACAACTGCCAATAGCATTTCTTAATACAATTTTATTTTATATACTTTACACTTTATGTACCAACATAAATATAAAATATGTAACAGAAAATTTTGTGAACCAAGGATCTCTAAAAAGAGATTTATTCAATTTTCAATTTTTTTAATTGTCAAATATTGTAGCACTGTTCTAACGATATTTCATTGATGCCGCCATTACACCCGACCAATATGATTCGCCTTACGTCACATTTATCACGGCAGCAATAGACTTTTAACACAGATTACATACTGGAGATAATTCAATACAACTTCATTTATAATTTCAATTATAATGATAACTAACACTCTATAAAGCATTAATTTTAAAATAAAGTTTTATGATCATTTAACTGCCTTTTTACCCCTTAAGAACTTAAACGATCTTATATCTTTCCGTAACGTAACGTTATACATACTTGTATAGGGATTAAACCTATTACACTTAAATCATATTACGCCTTTCCGTGATTATAAAATATAAGGTGTGCCCGCGGTTTCGTCCGCGTAAAATTAAGTGAAAATATTTAACATGATGATATATAGCCTTGTAGTCTTTCTCCTTAAATGGGCTATCTAATACTGAAAGAATTTTTCAAATCAGACCATTAGTTCCTGAGCGCAATCAAGTAAACAAACAAACAAACTCTTCAACTTCATATATTAGTACAAACTAAAACCCAGATAACCAGCCCCTTTTAGAATTCATCAGTATTGTGTTTGTTTGTTCTGTTTGATATCATTAGGACTTATGGATGATATGTTACATGTTGTTTCGAATATATTTAACAATCCCTGTAAAAGTTTAAAAAGTTTAATTCCTATTAAAGATAACTACAGCGCAATATTTACGAAACTATACGAACAAAGTTGCGGTATTAAGTAACCTAGAAATAAATTTGCAACACTCAATTGTATCGAGCAAATATTCAGGTCACGTCACTAGCGGTCCGAAGTAAACCGATCCGTACCAGATGTTTACTAAATAACTAGGAAATACGCTTTACATACTGTAATGAGACAATCCTATTATACCCACCATTGAATAACATCTATACTAATGTATAAAGCTGAAGAGTTTGTCAGTGTGTTTGCTTGAACGCGCTGATCTCGGGAATAACTGGTCCGATATGAAAAAATCTTTCTGTATCAGTGTCTAATCTTTCGCCCCATAACGTCGTAGGCAGACCCCACAATTTCATGGGCAGACCCCATGGCTTCGTGGGCTGACCCCACAACTTCGTAGGCAGACCCTACATTTTCGTGGGCTGACACCACAACTTCGTAAGCAGACCCTACATTTTCGTGGGCAGACCCCACAACTTCATAATCCATTTATAGAAGCAGGCTATACGTATATCACGATAATATTGAATCTATTTCTTTAACTTATTTTACGCGGACAAAGTCGCAGGCACAGCTAGTTCCTCATAAACCTTAATCAGCCATATAAAAAACATTTAATTTATCTAGAAATTAATAAGCAAACATTCCTGTTCATTATAGAGTTATATAACAGATGTTTGCTCAGCGACCGATCTCACCGAGTTCGAACCGCAATCGACGTGACATAATAGCAAATATTGAGTTTAAAGACAGATCTTGTTCTAGTAACATTCTATGTTTGCAACACATTCGCTATTTATTAACGAATAGCTGCTCGCTTGTCTTCACAAGGGTAATTTACATTAGCGAAGTTTTCTTTAGGATGCCTGCTTTTTTTTAATATTCTGACGCCATGTTCATCAGGGGTAATAAAGGATTCTAATGGTGAAAAAGTTTTCAAGTCGTTTCAATAGTTTCAGAGCCAATTCAATTAAATTAATCAGTTAAGTCTTTCCTCTTTATAATGTTAATATAAATGTATAGATGGATTTTTATCAGATGACTAGCGAACCCGGCTCACGTTGCCCCGGCCAAACGATGAGTTACTTACTATTTACTACATTCTATTATCCTACTATATTATTCCTGTTCCCGTTTCCATTCCTCTCCTCGTCCTCCTCTCGGTATTAAATTTTCAAATTTACATAGTTTTTTCTTTTATATGAACCTTCTCCAACAACAACCAAAAAATAATTAGCGAAATCGATCCAGTCGTTCATTTTTATTCATATACATTATTGTTAAATACATACATATATTATGTGCATCTGATATTAATGTTCTGACATACATTGACATTTTATGAAAGTGTAGGTCAAACTATAGTTTGATATCGATTTAGGAGTTTTCGGTACATTTATAAAGATACATTTAAAGATGATATTTGTGTGTGCGAAGACACTGATTCCTTATAAAATAAGACAGCCACGTAGTTTGTATACAATATATAATTCAAGGGCGCGAGACTAGACGTTATAACTTTGAGACGGCAGTGCCTCACCAGCAAATAACCCTGCAATAAAGCCCTGCAAACCAACCCTACACATTGCAAAACAACCCTGTGGATATACAATATTGCCGGTTTCCTCCAGTCGCGATTTGCCGCGTGACGGGACACACGTCACGCTCGTTGTGCTCAAGTTTGTGCGTGTCACGTAATACTGTATCAAGGTTAGTTTTTGATAATCTGTATTTATTAGTCGATTAAATTCGCTTTTCAAATATGAAAATATATGACGTTAAATTATAATTTTTAAAATCCTTCGGTTTATTTTTGTCATTTAATTATGAATTTGTATAAAATTTTTGAATTGTAACAAACTTTTCAAAGTTTAATCGTCAAGGGAAAATGGCTTCTAATGTTCATTTATTTTTTATTGGCAATTTTCAATATAAACACTTTTTACGGCATATTTACGTATATAAATTCCAACATTGGCGCTTTAAATATTCTTTTCCTAATATTCCCCTCCATTTTACGAACAATTAACATAATCCTAATGGCCGTTTTTAATATTAAATATAGAGGGAGAAAGAGGCTGACAAATTTAATTCTTAAAATATATTTTATTTATATTTAAAAAACAAATAAAAACAGTGGATCTGAAAAAGGCCCTCTATTAGAATTTTATCAGACATGTTCTCGTAAAATGTTAAATAAAGAAAACAGATAAATTTAAAGGTAATAATATTAATAATGTAGTTATATAATTAAAGTATGTGACTAATTAATTAGTAGCTTAACCTCATCAATGAAGAAATTACAGAGCTTGGGCGCGGATCTTCCGTGGTGGCACGATGGGCATGCCCACCACGGAATAATAGACTTTTGACGTCATACTTGCTGGTTCTATTGAAAGTCTGATAATATTGTATTCGATACCTTACTTACAAGAATCAATGTTTCAGAATCATATATTTTATAAACATATCCTTTATAGGAATGTACTATATCGATCATAAACGAGTTTAAACACGCATTTGACCGAAAATCTCCCCAAAATCCAGATGCCCACCATATTTTTTGTAGGCTGGATCCGCGCCTGGCTCAACTCTTTACGAATAGCTTATAGTAAGTTAATAGGCTAAAAGAAAATAAATATAGTAAAAATATTTCGATTTATATTTCATGTTTATTATGTTTCATAAAATATTCTCATGATCAGCTTATCTTGTACATACAAAATAAGTCTGTGGAATGTCAGAAGAAGAATTGAGTCCCAGTAAAAGTGAGTTTTGTAAGTGAAATTCATCGCTTTAAATAACCATTGTACTGGATATTGCTCAAGTTTCGCGTGTCACCATCTCCAAGGCGGAATGTAATTAACCTCTGAAGGGCGGATGCGGCATAACTCACCCCGCAGGGCACTTACTTTTTTGTAATTTATGTGAAGCAAACTTTTCTACTTATTTGGAGCGAAAGTGTTGCTTGACGGAGACGGAGAAGTTGGTGAATTATGTGAATCGACTTTTCATGCGAATTCACATTTGTGTGGGTCACTCCTTAGCTTATCCATTGCCTCGAGGTGAAACTCATAGACTTTCTAGAAAAAACTGATGGTCGAAATTCGGCCACAAATCTTTAGGTTTTCCATATTATTTGCTATATACAAAATTTCTATTCTTTATACCCACAATGACATTGTAATATTTGACGAATTAATATTATTACCGTCGCCATGACATAATTTTATAGTAAAATGGATACATGTGTGTGTAAATCGTTTGGCATTGGTGTGTGAGGTTTTATTTTTATAATTTAATGTGTTAATAATGCATAGTTTATAAAAATATGCATTGGCAGTCTGTATAAAATATAATTGTGCCTAGTTTTATATACTCCTTTGCGCAATTTTCGTGTGGTCAGCAAAATTTTACCTTGCGTGATAACGCGCAGGGGGGGGGGGGGTAAAGCTTAGTGACGTCATCTACAAATATTACGCACTGTATACTAATTTAAAGCCATATTACAAGATTATAATTATTTGTAAATCGAAATTGCTATATTTGACAATTAATATACATACGGTCGTCATGACTACGCTTTAACACAATTTTGTAGTAAAATGTACACATGTGGGTGTAAATTGTTTGAGTCTGGTGTGCGTAAGGTTTTATTTTAATAAATTAATAATGCGTATTTTATAAAAAATACTAGTTGTTGACAGGAATTTCGTCCGCGTAAAATTAGTTGAAAACATTTAGCCTGATGATATGATGCCTTTAGTCTTCCTCGATAAATGGGCTATCTAATACTGAAAGAATTTTTCAAATCGGAACAGTAGTACCGGAGATTACCGTGTTCAAACAAACAAACAAACTCTTCAGCTTTATACATTAGTATAGATTAGCATTGGCACACCTATAATAGTGCCAAACTTCATGATCCTCATTACGCCTGATTTTCGTAAAATAATACCGAAAGTTTTGGCTTCCCTTAAATATATAGTTTCGTTTTGTAAATAAAACTATTAACGATTTTCTAAAACATCGCGCCACGTTTTTCACAGCACGCACAATCGCAAGAGGAAACGCGAAAGATAGGAAAAGAAAAAGTCGGATACAGAAGGCGGTATTGCTTGAGACGGCACGCATTGTGAGGAAGTTTCTCAATCTGGAGCCCTAACCACCTGTTGCTTGGGTCCTTGCCTCGCTGCCGGCGGAGATCTATTTTTTTATATATTTTTAATTGTTTTTATTTTTATAATAATATTTAAAAATGTATGTAAGAATAAGATAAATTAAAAAATGATAGTCATAAAATTAAGTAACATATTCAGTCATATGAACCAAGGTCACAACTGATACAACTTATAGCAGAAGATAGATAGAAGTTACCGCTTATATAACTAATGCCAAGGCTAACTTTTAAATGCATTAGACTACTTTTCTTGACTTCATTAGTCACAGATGCAAAATCTGGTACCCAGTATAACTTTTTAACTTATACAAAAGCATTCGACATTGCGTGGCATTTAAACAGCTTCTTCTAGAAAGTAGATACGCTCCTATGATTTATGGATACCATCAAATTAGCTTTAATAAATAACTCTAAGATATCGAAACTAATCATGTTTCAGTTAAATTGACCATAATTTATGCCAACACTATATAAATTAATCAACATAAAATCATTAAAGCCACAGTTTTTATATTATAAAAACGTTTTTTTATATTTTAACGATGTTTGAGATGCTGACATTATCTACGAAATAGGAATCTCAGTATTTAAGCTTTGCATCCATAAAGGTATAAAATGCCAACAATTTAAGGCGCAGAATGCCCGCTATTTTAGTTATAGAATGCCTCAGAATCTGCTCTTTAATTTGCCATAATATCAGCTACAGACGGCTTGTTCATTTAAATGTAAAGTGCCCGTATTTACCCATCTAATGCTTGTGATTTAGTAATAAAGTGCCCACTAATTGAGCTCTGTTTTTCTTCATTTAGTTAAATATATATAGCAAATTTAGTCTTCTTTTTTCCTTTTCGCGTCGATAGCGCATCAGATAGTTCCGTTCCTAAATTCAGTGCATGTGCACCACACAAGTTTAGTCTTTTAATTTGGCTATATAATGCCCGCTAATTTAGTGGCCACGCACCATGGCTAGTTAGCCTGTGAGAGCGTTTATGAATAGAAGTTTTTAGACCTTCGAGGATAGGAATCGATTGATAGTCACAATTACAACATTTTTTGTTTTGCGGCTAAAGGCGCGAAGTGTGCAAAGCTTTTATATAAACAGAGTCGAAAATAGATAAATGAAGATTTATTTATACACTTATTGTAGCCACGAGCCTGAATAAATAAAACAATTTCAAGTTCTGTTGATAGTTTTGAGCGTTCCCTTTAATATGACACGCGGAGAAAAAAAATACTTTGTATGAAACTGCAGACTTTATTTATAAAATTCGTACGACTCTTTAGATGTTCGGAACAACATACGAAAGAAAACATAACATACCTTCTGTTAATGGCGAAGTGTTTTGGGTACTTATCGGTGTCGTTAGATCATCAACGCTTTCCATTGTATGTGAAGGAGATGTATTGTATGTAAAAATAGACATTTCAGAGCTTGAATTACTACTAAAACCAGTCGCATTTTGTAACATTACTGAAGTTGTAACGATATCTGCACTTGGAGCTGCCTCCGAAGTTGTCTCGATGTCATATTTATTCTTTGTTAGAGAGAAAGAAGATGCAACAACCGTAGTTGCAAGTATATCAGCGTACACGTCTGGTTTCTTCTCCTCCCAATCTTCAAAGTTGTAATCGAAATCATTAAATTGTCTTCTGTTGCGTAAATTTTTTATGTAAAAATTTGTATTTGTGGGTGATTTTGGGCTAATAAATTTTATACCTGAACGAAAAAATGAAATAAAAGTCAATTAAGTTGCGTGTATGATTAAATGTAATTTCTAGTTAAAACTAATTAACAGTTATCATCCTAGTCCCCTACTAATATTATAAACGCGAAGGTTTGCAAACATGGACGTATGTATGATTGTAAAGATGTCTGGATGTATGTTCGACGCTCTTTCACGAAATGGATTTTAATAAATCTTTACAATAATATAGTTTATACATCAGAATAATACATAGGCATTATAAAGATATTGTGTGAATTGTCCAAAATATAAGTGATTCACAAGCAACTTAGAATTCTCTTTGTGAAAATAATACATGTTAAGAAATGAAGAATTCTTTAATATGTTAAGTAATTTATGTTACATAATATGTAAAATAAATTAGAGGTTATATTATAACTTCTGAGAAATGTGAATATATACTCTAACTTCATTAAAGTTTCTTTGATTCCAAGCGCCTGATATTATTTCAAACAAAATTTATATGTAAACCATCTTTCTGGGGTTAATGAAGACAACTGCTTTCCGAATTTGAAATTTGTAATAAAGTTTTTTTGAAAAGCAGCGAAAAAGTGGAAAAGCGTGCAAACTTTCCAACTTTTTGTATATCCGTCTGTTTGTTCCGAGTAGTCTCTAAATCGGCTGTACTGATTTGAAAGAATTTTCACAGGAATAATATAGGCTACTTTCTTTTTTGCTAAATAGTTAGGACACTGCACAAACAATTAAAAACCCTCAAATTTTAACAAAATCGCTGAATTCACGCGAGCAAAGTCGCGGGTTACAGCTAGTTCATAATATTTATTTCTTTTCACAAACATCTTTACAAAATACTTAATCCTAATTCGATGTGTTGCTGCATTTATAATAATGCACTAAAACTTAAAATTAATATATAATTTATGCCTAATGTATACCTTAATATTACTTACTATATTTTATATAATGACACTGCAGAGGAGATAATATATACAGCTATTCACATACTACATACTATGTTAAAAGGTTTATATAAAACTAATCAAATATACTATCCTAACAAATGCGCTTACTAAAAATAGTTACAAAATTAGCTTATATGTGGTAGAGGTAGGAGCGAGGGGTATACCAGCAATATCCCTGTACAGCCTACCTAAAGACCTTGGCTTGTCAAGAACTGTCATTAGTTCATTATTAGAAAGGACATCTAAAACCGCACTAGTAGGATCATACCAGATTTGACTAGGCAGAGGAGGGAACACTGTTAGTGATCACTATAAAGAGCGCGCTCTTAAACCTACACCGGGGCTACAAGTCCCGGGCACTGCTATGGTTCCTTCACTTGCAACGAGCCGGACCCGGATCGCGTACGGTAAATTCATAGAATGCTAAAAAATTCGTCTCTCTCTATAGGAATTAATTCATTTAGTAACATAAGATTTTACGAATATTGTACGCTTAATGTTAATTATAGTGTGATGAAATTTATGTCCTTAGATATAAGACCACTGTACCAACAAATAAATTTATTTGATATTCCTCAGATATTGCAATACCTTATTTTGTTTCACATTAAAGTTTGGATCCTCGAGTCATTAGAGCCAAAACATGAACCGTGCTGCTGAAAGTAGGTCAACTAGCGCACTTGTGTAGACGACAGCTCAGCAGTTTAAGCGGTACATTAAATCTCATCCACAACTTCCTCACTAAGGCATCCAAACTTTTTTACTATATAGAATATAAATATATAGCTATATATATACCCAGACTCGAAGCGGGAATCAAACCCACAACTCCCGATGCGGACGGCAAGGTCACTGCCAACTGCGCCAATGGGCCAGTCTAACTAACTCATAACTAAGTAGGTAATTCACATCTTTCCTACTTACTTATTGAATAGTGCCTCATCGTACCATTCTGGCATTCTCATCTCCAGGTCTTCCGGCTTTTTGGTGTCCGAGGGCTGTTCGAATGCTTCTTTGGAGAACAGGCCTTCAATGTATTCGTCCACTGAAATTGGTGAATTATATTTAGTAATTTTATCTAAATTTTAACCATATATCTACTTAGTACTTGTACAGTTCAGTTCTATGAAAATTGCATAACGACTATGGCAACAATTAACACGTAATGTGGCCTTACAAATGAGTTAACAAAAGAGAATTGGATTGGTTGCAACTCTTTTATGACGAGCAAATTGATGAGCATTCTCCTTAATCCCTCCGTTATCCCGGTCTAGAACCAGAGTCCATTTAAATTGCATAGGATGTGGTTGTGGGGCGAGTTAAGATGAGCGACTGCTGCCTGGTGTCTGTCATCCCCGGAGCCCTCACAATCTCACGTCTAATATCACTTACTGACACTAATTGCCCCCCTCCCCGACTCCGTAAGGCTGAAGGAAGGAAGGTATGGTTAGCTATGAGTAAGACGAGAAAATAAAGACTGAATACTGATGCATTTCGGCTTAAAAGACCAATACGCGCAATGATTTAAGCTCACGTATTTAATAAAAGGCTAAAAATCGAATTTTGTTTTAAGTGAAATCTGGTGATATATTATTGGACACAGCGTATATACACGGCGGTGAAAATAATTCAAGGGTTAATTATGTTTAAATACAATGTATGTTAATATTTGATACTAGCGAACCCGGCAGACGTTGTATTGCCTGAATGTGGCTAATCTGCTGTTATCCAATGAATCCTTTGTCTTTCACATAAAACGTGACAATGGCCGAATATTTTATGAAATAGTAATTAACATGACACGTTTGTCAAAAGGTCTAGTAAGAACGTCATCAATTTGAAGTATTCTAAAGTAGCGACCAAATCTGCATTTTCAAGTATTTTTAAATAATCTTTCGACTCTTCTTTTCTTTCTTTTATTTTAAATTTTCCGTGAAATAAGGGAAATTAAACAAATCAAACAGAATTAAAATCCGTAATGAGGTTTTCGGCTTTCAGCGAAACTAAGGAACAACGATTGATTTTTATATATCTGAGATCGGCGTGAAGTGGCAGCAATGCTATCACGTCAAGTGATGGTATTGTTGTCGCGTTTCGTTCGGTTTGTGAGATGACGTCAGATGGCAATCGGTCATCTTAACTCGCCCCACGGCCACATCCTCTGCAATCTAAGCGGACCCTGGTACTTAACCGGGACAACGCTAGGAAGAATAAAAAGATTTGTGTAAACCAGGCTTTGTTACTTATAACACAGACATCAAATGTGTCTACCTCAGAAAGAAACTTCGATATATCATATCGTATTTATTTATACAAATTTATTTGTCAGTCGAAATAAACTCTCTTTTCTCAAAGACACAGTATCATAAACTCTCATTTCAACATAAACTCTCTTTTCTCAAAGACACAGTATCAAAGGTAAAATTTACGTTAACACAATACAAAATCAAAGATCATTTTATAAATATTGTTCGAAAATTAAAAAATATATATGTCCTATTTAAGAATCAAGCATTTATTAATATTGATTATTTTAAATGATATGTTACAAAGTTAAGGGCGATAAGAAGACACTAAAACAAAGTCAAATAATTAATTTCAATATTAAGTGTAATATAATATTATAGAGAAGCAATATTAATAACTTATTATTAACAAGCGGACCCGGCAGACGTTGTCCTGCCCGAACGTTGGTTTACTTACTATTAACTACATTCTATTATTTGGTTGGCCCGTTGGCGCAGTGGGCAGTCACCCTGCCTTCTGCTCCGGGGGTCGTGGGTTCGATTCCCACCTCGAGTCTGGAGGTTTGAGTAGACTCCGTTCATCCAATCCATTTCTATTGCGTCATTGCATATGACGTGTTCATAAATCTCCATACCTCTCCCACGCCGTCTTGTTTCTATGAACAGAGGTATTAATTAATATCCTTCAGTAAACGGTAGGCGTTTGAGTGTACTGGAAATTAATTGAAGCGATCGCTATCACTTGATTGCTGTGTCATAATTGTTATTAAATATACTATGTATTTAGGAAATATAGGTAAAATAAAACAGCTATTTTATTTGTATATAATATTGTTCATCAAACAACTACCTAGAGCGACAGCAACACGAAGGAACTAATTATAACTTTGCTGTCTATTTCCCGCGACTTTGTTTGCGTAAAATTCAATTTTCGAATGCCCTTAGACCTCTTTAACCTAGCTTTATAGGAAAATCCGTTTTTAGCGGATTTCTACTAACTATAAACTACTTTCCTTCCAAATTTCGAATTTGTCTTTGTACGTCCCGCGGTTTTTGAGACTTCGTGATAGGCGATCTTTCGCAAAAGCTAAAAATTACAGATACATAAAAATGTTCACTTTAATTTAACATTTTAATACTAACATTTGATCGCAGCTTTGCCCACTTTTTCCAAACCTAGCATCTGAAGTGGAAATTTGTTGATAAGCACTGCTGATAAGAATCTGCGATGATCCAAAAACTTATTGAATAGTTGCACGTAGAACTGTGGGACCCGATTATTGTCACTTTGTGATATTAATCGTAAGGTTGTAAAGATCGTGGGGGTTCCGAGGATGACGTCATATGGCAATCGGTCATCTTAACTCGCCTCACAGCCAAATCCTCTGCAATCTAAGCGAACCCTGCTACTTAACCGGAATAAAGCTAGCAAGTAGAAGTAGATTTTCTTTTAAGTGACACAAAAATACTCAAAACTTAAAATTAAAATTGGTAAAAAAGCTTTTTAAATCAAGACGGTTTACCTGTACAAGTATAAAAATATAAAAAAATAATAATGTAGATCCTAGGAACCAGTCATAGCACCACTATCCTCATTAATCTGAGGCATTGAGCAGATATAAAAGGCATGGGGCTCGAAAAATTTCTATCAAAAGTGTAAGCAAGACTAACTAAGAACTACGTCCCATTACGAAGTTGAAGTTGAAGATTAATTGTCATTTCATAAAACATTCGGCCAGTGTCACGATTTATGGACACAAGGAGATTGGTTAATTGACTATAAAGAGACGAGATACGTGCAAGACAACGTCTGTCGGACGAATTATAAATAAATAATTTGTAAAAAATTAAACAAAATACGTTGTATCGCAGTGACTATAGGTCTCCTCCGTAAAAACCATCAATCTCAATCGCTTTTTCTACAAAGTTGTCGATCTAGAAAATATTGTAGCTTGCTTAGTCGAGTGTGTCTAGTTTTTTTTTTTTTTAAATAGAAACCTGTCTACCGTCTTCCTTTACGCGCGCATTGTGTGGAAATCGAAATTAATAATTAAAGCCGCAATTAACTCAAAAACGTTCATGTTTTTTTTAGTCTTAATATTTACAGCGTACAAAAGGTTCTATGGCTATTTAATTATAAAATAGTTTCAAACAAAAAAAAATTAAATGCGTTTTACTGTAAATAAATAAATATATTCAGGACTATATGACACACGGACGTCAGTTCCTAAGGTAGAAAACTTAATGCCTGTGTTATAGGTGACAGCTGCCATAAAGCTGCAATACACAAATATTTTTTTTTACAAATATATAAGTACATACATATGGATAATAGACCCAGACTCGAGTTGGGAATCGAACCCACGACCCCCGGAGCAGAAGGCAGGGTCACTGCTCACTGCGCCAACGGGCCAGCCAAACTGTAGCTAGTTAGGTTTCGCACCAATCACTTAAAAAATTAATACTCATTAAATTTATTCATTTAAAAATTCTATCTTATACGAGTATATTGCAAAAAGCCCAAGCGACCAATGGTTACGATTTCAGAGTGAGAAAGCTGTTTAGGAAGTGGGCTGTCTCAAGCAATACAGCCTTTTATAGATTAATACATGTATTAAATCATACAATAAATTATTAAAATAACACCTCACGCACACCAACGCCAAACTATTTATACACACACGCATACATTTTACTATAAGATTGTGTCAAAGCGGAGTCACGACGACCGTATATTATAAATATCAAACAATATTATATAGTTGTAGAAATAATTAACATTTTTTATATAGCTTCAAATAAGCATATAGTACTCAAATATAAAGATTTGTGAGCGCATTTCGACTAGCCGGCGGTCTCTATTTTTAATTAAGAGACTTATGTTTTCTAATAAATATAGTTTCAAATTCGAAACAAGAGCCATTAGACTTAGTTTATTATATCGTGAGAAGACAAATGGGCAATTTAATTCCATCAAACTTAATTCTATCAAGAATCCATTGTGATACGACAACTTACTTTCACCCTATTAGTAGATGGGCCGAATTATTTTCAGTACAAAAATACACCGCCCCTAGACTCCGCGAGTCGCTGAAAAATAATTCAATTTCGCTTCGTTGCAAAATAATTTATAGACTTTCACGTAAATTAATCAATTTATAGACGACCGGTGGCGTGGCTTGACATCGCTCTTAACTAATATCATTGAATTTTGTCTTTATAAGGGAGTAGTACCTTTAAAAGGTTTAATATGTGAAAATATTAAATAATATATCGACACGATTGTGATATTTTCTCCAGTTCTTTGACTGTTATTTCTTTCATAAGTCTCTTTTTTTTTTAATTTGCTTTAGTTCCTTTAATTAAAATAAGTTAAAATTAAGTTTTGTAATTTCTAAATTAATTTTTAGTTTTAAGGCATGCTGTGTTCATTTCTAGTAGGTAACAGCCCCATGTCGGAGCACTTTTTTTTGTATATACAATATAGGTTTGTAGCTGTTACCAGTTTAATGAACCAAATTAAAAAAAAAAAAATCGTGTTTTGTAAATTCTTACATAGTTTATAGAGCCACACGGTAAAAAGCGTCTGTCCGATATTGTTGCTGTATTATGTGCATAAGCCAGGTAAGTAGTACGGTGGGGTTATATGTATATAACACTAGCTGTACCTTAGACTTCATCCAAGTAAAATTAGGTACTAAAAATCGATCAAATTTTAGCGTGACGATATATGGCCTTTATATAGCCTTCTCCGATAAATGGGCTTTCTAACACTGAAAGAATTTTTCAAATTGGACCAGCAGTTCCTGAGATAAGCGCGTTCAAGCGAACAAACAAAAAGTCTCTTCAGCTTTATAAGATATTAGTATAGATATAGAGAGGCGAAAGGCAGAGTGAATAGAGAATTATTTTTTTTTAATATTATTTCAAAAATTTCAAAATAACAGGAGGTTCTCAATTCGTTGTTACCTCAGAACTTCCGAACGGGTGGACCGAATTTGATGGTTCTTTTTTTATTTGAAATCTGGTGCTTCCCGTATGATTCCAAATCAATTTGGTCAAGTTCTGACAATTTGAAGCCGGTTTTTTTTTAAAGAATGAAAGATAAATAAATAATTATAAAATCATATAGCGAACATGCCCGCATTCTTATAGCACAAGCTTTTGGTTTGTGCAAATAGACTGCTTGTGGGAACGGTTGCGAAATCAGCCCAGCCCAAGGGATCGGGTGTATGAACCGTGTACTTTACGTAATTGAATCCGACCTTTTACCGGTGAACTATTGAGGTTACGAGTGCGCTTGCTATTTAATCATCTTCAAAACAATTAATAACACCCAAACTCGTCTGGTGTTATTCGTTTTGAAGAAACAGAAGTAATTACACAGTCGCAGGTTTTTCTCATTAAGAAGTTTTTTTCTTTCCTACACTTCACACAAATACTTTTTGCGAATATTAGTTTGAGCAGACGATTACAATTGTAGTTTTATCACGAAAAGTATTCACTACAATCTATATATTAATACGTGAAGCGACAACTTTCGGTACCATTTTCCGAAAATTGCGCGGACGGAGGAGCCTGCAATTTGTCACAATTATAGTTTAAAAATAATATAGTGTGCGGATGCTGATATTTTTATAAAATACGCATTATTATATATACATTAAATTATTAAAATAAAGCCTCACGCACACAAATGTCAAACGATTTACACACCCATGTATACAATTGGCCTATAAGGTTGTGTCAAAGTGTAGTCATGACTGAAGTATGTTTTTATGTATAATGTCGTTACAAAGAATAGTTTTTTTTTTTTGGACAGCTTTACATAAGCATATAGTACGCAAATCTAAAGATTTGTACCGAATTTTGACCATCCAACGATCCTTTGTATATATTAAAGTGCTTAAATATATATTCTAGAATAAAGTCAAAGTAGAGTAAGTAAAATACCTTGTTTATGTACTATGTCCTTTGTCTTTGTTTTTGTTTGAAGCACCTCATTAAATTTATGAACGATTTTCACGTAAAAATAAAGAGGAGTATATGAATTCAACATGTAGAGTCCAGTCTGTTTAGGAAATGTTGTTGAGTACAGTCTGTTTAGGAAATGTTAAAGGTAAAATTAAAATAAAAAAAGTAAAATTCTGCAAAAATACACTCTAAAGCCATTATTTTTTCAAATAAAATACCTTAAATGTATCCTTAGGGAATTTAAAACGAAAAATTCTTAAAGGAACGAATCGCATCGATAAATCAAATTGACCCAAACTTTCCACGACCCTTATTGAATTTGGGACCCGCGACAGCGTTAATATTTCACGATCAAAACTTTTCGGATCATCAATGAATATTTTATTATTTTTTGCTTTGTAAGAGAATTAAAAAAAAAGTCACAGAGATAAAATATCACTCACGTTTTTATAGACGAGTGCAGGAAAAATCCGAAAAAACCACCAAAGTTGATCGTTGAAAAAAATATAGAGTAATTCACACAGAGCTTCCAAGCCGGCACGGTCACTTCAAAGAATCGTCACACAATTAACATAATTTGCAAAAACAATTAGAACAATTGTACAATGAAAGCTGAAACTTCATTATATGTTTTGACTAGTTGAGTAAAATAAAAGTCTATCCAGGTATGCAGAGCGCTCAAATAAAGCAGAAAAAATCTAGCTTCCGTATTTTTATAGGACTGCTTATGGAATTCAATGGAAGCTCTAAAGTTTGTACATTCAATATTAGGCAAACAGCAGTTGGCCTCTATTACCAACGCCTTAGCAAATATTTGGCAATGTTAAATCGTAATTAATTTCCTATAATATTTACTTGGCTTGCTTATTTGTAATCCATTCAGTAAATTAGTGCATACGCTGGGCAAATATTAGCTGATCTACTCAATGTGTATTGCGTGCTCGAGACGTAACACGCAATATTTTCCAATATAGGTATAACGACAAGTGCCCTGTTTTGAAAATGGTGTTTGCAAATACGTGCAGAGCCAGCCGGCCGTAGGTAAATTTTAGGATGGAGCGAGATCCAATTATAGCGTCCCCTTACCTGCCATTTTTAAATTTTTTTTTATGTTACAAGGGGCACACGAGCTGGCGGTTCACATAAGTGATTACCGGCGCCTATAAACATCTGAACCATAAAAAAGCTAGCAGAAGCTTTACCAGCTTTCAATGACGAGATTAGGCTAAATATTTAATATATTCGCATATTAAGAGGCGGACCTAGCTAAGGCACCCCCTAGGACTCGGCGTCTGGAGCGGCCGCTCCATTCGCTCTATGGTATATCGCCGGCCTTGATTATTGTTCCCAATAGTATAATTATCAATTAAAAGTAATAAATAAAAATTTGTGACATCTTTGGTTATTTTTTAATCCCTCCATATAACAAAAACTCTTTATAACGAATAAAAATGCTCGGTTCCTTCAGAACCGTTATAAAGACTTTACACTGTACTTCTAATATAATTACTCTCTTCTCTATTACCTTAAGTAACTTTAACAGGAAGTTCCTCCCTCCCCTGTCCTTCCCACCCCATTCCCCTTGGTGTGACGTCACATAATCAAGAAAACAGCAGTTTCTCTTAATTATTTTATGTACTGTTAATTATAAGACAAAAAATGTGTGTCGGCTCCAATGCACGATTTTAACAAACTCCCCCTCCATACCACTCCTTATGTAAGCATCATATAGTATAGTGTATATACCTTTCTTTCCCTTTCCTCAATGTGTTCGGTGTAAGAGGAGTGACATATTTGATTTCACTACCCAAACTTTTTCATATGGAATAAACTACAAAAACTCAATTTTGACATGTGACGTCACAATATCACATTTTGGTGAAATCCCCCCTCCCCATTTAACGTGTGACAATTTATAGATAACTTGTTATCATTATAATCCGGAGCCAGACATAGCTCTAAGTGTTTGTACATTTTTGTCCTTGAAAACTACAAAGTACTACAAAACTTTGCGCAACTAAACAAAGTCCCAGGCCTTTTTGTAATAGTTTTTAACTAATTATGATTTTTCCTATTCATGTGCCGAGGAAACAATTTGATATTATAATCAGGGGATTGTTCCTGATCCATTGATAAATGTTTTAACGACCGAGTCCCAGTTTATAATAACATGTATAAATATAATCAAGATTGACTGGACCATATATCTAGTTACGAAATGTGATAATACGTAAATGGTTATTTGTTATCTTGTCTAAACAGTTGCTGCAACACTGGATAAGGAGACCAAATTCGTCTGGAAACCCTTAATTAAATCACGTCGACATTATCGTCTGTGATTGCTCGGCTGGGTTTTATTATCACTTCGTATAATTAACAATAATGTAAACCTAGTTACTAAAGGTATTCTTTATTGCTTGCACTACTTCCTTATTTGGTACCCTTTAGCTCTTAACAAAATCTTCAGAAGTCGTATCTTGAACGTGTTATAATATAATATGAATGTTTATAATATTACTTCTTCCACATTTTCAATTTCATGATTGAAACCCGATAAGGCATCTAAGATAAAAGTAATTGATACAAATAATATATTTTAAAGCAAACCTTTGAACGCTTTCTTAATTTTCACAAAGTAATTCTAGAAAATGTCAAAATAGTGAGCATTTTCTCTACTCTAACATCTTTTCATGAGAAATGAGTCTGTTTCAAAATGCAACATCCTACTTCCTGATCAGACCACGACTATTAATACATATATATATATATATATATATATATATATCCTCCCCTAATAGCAATACTTTTTAAGTGGTCTTAAATTTAAATTACATATTAACTATTGTATCTATTAAATATGGTCTCAATAAATTTAATGTTTTTACCCTTTAAAAACAGATGCTAAAAAAGTCTTAATAAAAATATTACTTTTATAATAGTATAACTACGTGATGAAAGTTGAGAAATTTTATAGATCCCGAGCTTTTGCAGTCCCCTCAACTTCGCCTTCGAGTGTTTGATAAATACCTTTAGCGAACTAAACCGTCTAGCAATTTGGTAAAGTCTTTTCTTGTCTCAAATAACTTATAATAATCTCTTAAACATACACCCTTGAAGTTAGTAAACAATTTAAAAAAATGACTTGAAAATTTAGTCTCCGAAAATCTCTTTTAATTTTATATCGCTTAAGTTTGCTTTAAGTTTTACGAGTTTTTCTAAATATGTGACATAACGTCTTTCTTTTTAAAATATAGATATAAAATTGTCTTTTAATATTTATATTTTAAAAAGATTATCTTTTTGTCTGTCCCAGGAAATTTTGGAACGCCATATTTTTTTTTAAAGAATATCAATCATTTTTTTAGGTATGGAATCCGTTCGTAGCGGATGTCTACTAACTATAAACTATCTCCTTGACAAACTTCATTATATACATGGAAAGTAGTAGTTCCCAGTGTCGGATTTATACATTTGCAGTCAGTAGGCTATTCAATTTTTGATATCTATCACCACCCATTGATATCTGCAATTCGATTCTCTATGTCAGAATATTACAAACTTCTAGTCTCCATGTGAAAATAGTAATTTCTTTTATATGATAAAAAATATATTTTCGGTCCAAATTTGTCGCCCCCTTAAATCTGCCGCTAGGGGTTTCGGCCTACCCTTAAATCCACTGGTAGCCATCAATCAATCAATCAGTTCGTTAGTCTTGCTGTAACTCTGAAATGGCTAAACCATTTTGAGCTCTGTTTGTTTTGTTTTATTCCATTATTTCCATTTCCGGCAAGGTTTTAAAAAAAGGAAAAGTCAAAAGATTATTTAAAAACACAAAAAGTGCAAAATACGAATAGATGGCGTAAGTATTACACCTTTCCCCTGACGTGCCATGTAAAATTATTGTTTCTTATGATATTCAGGCCAGTATCACGTTCTATGGAAAATACATAAAAGATATTGGTTAATTGGTTAAAAGCAGACGAGCAAAAATTCGAACAAGACAACGTCTGTCGGGTCCGCTTGTATTTTATACATTAGGGCGGTGTCATTAACCCGGGTAGGTTTACCTCAGTCCAATAAATTATGGACTGAAAATATTTATATTGTTTTTTATTTTCTAGTTTTGGTTCAGTATTTTATAGTTTACTATCTTGAATTCACGTTGTTCTCTTCAATTTTCATACAAAACTTCAACCCCCTATTACGACTCTTTAAAATTTATTTTTCTCTGGAAAACGCTAAAGCAGTTATCAACCAGCTTTTAATCAGTAGCCCAGAGATAAAGATTCATGTTTCTAGGTTCGAAAACGACGAGTTTTTATACAAACCTTCAATCCTTATTTCGCCTCTTTCAAATTTCATTTATGCGGCAATAAGTAGCTCATGTCCTTCGCCAGGGTCAAATATATCTTTGTACCGAAATTCATTAAAATTGGTTCAAAGGTTTAGGCGTTAAAACGTAACAGACAGAGTTATTTTCGCATTTATAATAAGGAGTTATAAATTGCATGTACCTATTTTCCTTTTATTTAAATCATTTTGTCGTTTAGTCTTACATTGTATGAATTTGGAATTTACTAATTATTTTAAACGAAAATATTTTTGTTTTAAATTCATACTGTAATCTCCCCTATAGCACGGTGCTCTTATAACGCATTAATTTTATTCTTAATATTAATGGGTTATAAGAGCACCGTATCTTCATTAATATTCTTTAATATATTATATTATGCGCATTCTGAGCCGTACGAGCGCGCTGTACGAGAATAATCCTACAACGCGTTTTCCTGTAATGTGTTATACGGGGGTGTAAAGTAACTTTATTTTCTGCAAAAAATATATAAAATTAACTAGCGGGCAAAAGTGATAGAGCAGTGAGTGAGCAAGAGTTATACGGATATCCTTTGTTGAATCTTTTTGTCCCAAAAAATAAAGTATCAAGGATACTGTAGTCCCAAGTATGTAGCAACAATTGATAGAAAAAAAAGGCTCAATAGCCCAACGATATAAGGTATGGACTGAAATCCGCAAGGTATCCGATTCAAGCCACAATGCCGTTGGGTTGTCGCTTAATTTAATCTTAGTAGGAGGGGAAAGAGGGAATATTAGATATATCTAAAAAGAATTCCTAATATTCTTTAAAAAAAAAATGCTACTGGGTTTTTAGTTTTATCACCGTAGTACTTTAGGCTAAAAACCACCAATCGCCTTTAAACAATTATATCATACTAGCTGTGCCCGCGACTTCGTTTGCATAAAATTAGATAAAAAAAATAAACTCAATTTTGGCATGATGATATATAGCCTATTAGCCTTGTTTAATAAATGGACTATCCAATACTAAAAAGTATTTATTACATTGGACCAGTAGTTCCTGAGATTAGCGCGTTCAAGCAAACAAACAAACAAACTCCTCAGCTTTATTTATTAATATAGTGTTAGAGTAGCTTCCGGTCGCACCTGCGCAGTACCGGATATGTCAACTGCGCATGAGCAAGTTATAGCATAAAAGTTAAAGTAAAACGAAGGTTTATATTATCTTATAAATACAAATAACTATTATTATTTTAGTTTTCATAGTAAGAATAACGTGGAATATTGTTATTATTGCAATAGAGAACAACGTGCTTAAAGCGTTTCATTGTACGACGCGGAAAGCTTAAAACATTTTTTCCGTCGATGGAAAATATTATTTGCACAATGAACGCACTTATTAAATTTCTGTTTATGTGTTCTGATGACAACGTACTATGCGGTTCAAAAAGCACTAGCTGTGCCTGCGACTTCATTCGTGAAATTAGGCAAAATTTTAGATGCCTTCCTCGATAAATTGGCTATCTAACACTGAAATAATTGTTCAATTCATGAGATTATCGCGTTCAAGTAAACAAACATACTCTTCAGCTTTATACATTTGTATAGAATTATAGATTACAGTTAAATTTATTCTAGCCTGCAATCCTCATTTCGGTGCTTTATGGGAGGCTGAAGTAACGTTCTCCAAAAATCATTTTCGTGGGCTGTTTATAACAGGCACTTTAATTTGGAAGAACTCACTAGGGTTCTCAGTCATATTGTGTTTTTCTTAAAGGTATCGTATATACAATTAGTAAAAAAAATAATTTCAACGTTTCAACCAAAAACTCCAATTTTATTTCTTTTATTTATTTATATATTATACAGACGTTAAAACTAAAATAAATTTAGAATAATTAAAACTTAGGGGTTGCCACTGAAAATCCCCAAATATGGGGATTTCAATTTTAATGTCTAGAGAAACCAACCTCAACCTTGGCCCAATACTACATCAGTGCATCAGATGCAATGTCGTCGCGCTGACGTTGCATCGCACGCGGAAAACATTCTATTTACAATCTATGTACCACCTATGTGATCATTTTAATCCGCTCGTAGCGACGCTGATACGATTTGGGCGATGACATCGGAACCCTGATATTTAATAGAATCCGTATGTGTATCAAGACCATTTCAGTTGTAAATAATGTTTAGGTCACTATTTAACGTCATATTAGATATTTCACACCATGTTTTGAATATGAATATATTTTCAACCCGCTTCAAAAAAGGACTAGGTTCTATCTCAATGTATTTTCTTTTTATGTTTGCTACCTCAGAACTTTCGACTGGGTGAACCGATTTTGATAAACTTTTATTAATTCGAAAGCTGGTGCTTCCGGTGTGGACCCATTTCAATTTGGTCCAGTTCTGACACTTTGATGTCGGTTTTTTTTTAAAGAAAGATTATAAATGATGATGAATAAAAATTCTATACAACATTATATGACAACATGATCAGTATCTTCCGTTACGGAAGGAATCGGAATAAAAATCAGAGAGAATAAAAGGATTGTCCTGTCTAGGATTATAAGGAAATTTTGAGTGGAACGCACTTATAATAAATGTAACGTCATACGCTCAGCTGCGTGTTTTAGCTATCATGGCGGATTGTTGTATTTTGTAGTTTCCTTATTTTGTTAATCCCTATCAATCTCGCTCGCAATATAAAAATGAATACTTTTATTAAGCTTTAAGTATCTTATTTTATCAGAAAAATACATAGTTTAAATGATTTATGATTACTATCGTCATGACTGTTATATATGTGGATGTGTCGATCAAGAAAATTAATCATTGCATAGTATAAAATGAAGCCACTTCCCGTTCTTGTACTCTTGGATCTTTTATGCCGCAGCCAGACATAGCTCAAAGTGTTTGTACATTTTTGTCCTTGAAAACTACAAAGTACTACAATACTTTGCGCAGCTACACAAAGTCTACGGCAACACTACATGATCATTGAAATGATCATTCAAATGACACTATGTCTGGCTCCGGCATTAAGCAAATCGATCAATGATTAAAAAAACAGTGGAATAAGTAAAAATACATAAAGATAGAAAATGTTGTAAAGTAACAGTAGGTATCTCAAAAACCTCACAAAAGACCGACATAAACTTTATGGCTCGTAAAATGAACTTTTACGTACTACCAGCAATTTAGTGCCCACTGGGTATTAAAAAGCGTAACCTCGGGTGTGAAATTTGACCTTACATCTTTTTAAATATTCGTCAGGTTCTCTAGGAATACTTTTCCTAAAGCGTATTCATAAATAAAATTGCAAAAAATAGAATATAATATACCAAAGTGTTGTATAGTCGGCCAAGAAATTGGTTTGCCGTGTTAAGGTCGAATGTCGTTTGCACGTCAATTAGTTATAAGGCTCATTTTTGCTTGTTATGCGTTATGTAAATTTCTTTAACTAGGAGCCGTCACCCAAAATGGTAAAGCACTTTCTTGGTCGACTTTACATCTTTTGTTAAAAATATAGTACATTAAGTACTAAGTAATACGAAGAAAAGAACATCTGTCAGGGCGGACCGTATATCGCTATTAGTTTGTCGCTTATACAAATAATTTCAACTTACCTTGACAAAGATTCTGCAGTAAAGGAAAATTTATATATCTTAAACCAGGCGGATCTAGTTAAATACCTTTTACGTGTTTAACACATCTATTTGGTACATAGTTAGTATAAGTGCTATATAAGTGTTTTATTCCACGGTATCCCATAATTTTTAGAGTTCTATGCCTAAAAGGTAAAAAGGAACCCTTATAGGATCACTTCGTCGTCCGTCTGTCTATCTGTCTGTCTGTCAAGACCCTTTTTCTCAGGGATGCGTGGAAATATAACCTATAAAGTTGAAATTAATACCAAATACTGGAGTCTGCGGTCCCTTGAACCTGTAAAAAATCTACACTCTTAGCGTACGCAATCAAAAGAACTATATCTTTTTATTTTTTTTCGGTTTATGTCATATTTCCCGTACATTTGCAACCCATTTATCTATCAGCCTTTGGTACTACTTTAGTGCTACTATCAGGCATAGGCCTCCCATTGTTTCTGCCACATTTAAAAATAGAATTAAAACGTATAGGTTCCTTTCGATTGACCCAGAATCATAAAATTTGGCAAGAAGCTTGAAGTAGGTATAGGAAAAAATCTGAAAACCGTCAATTTATGCCAACATCACTAAAAAACATACGGTGACTTTGTCAGATGAAAGTAAATTTTATGAATAAATATTAAAATAACCTTCTGCAGTATTACAAGATGGTACGGAACCCTTACTCTCGACTCTCGGACTCGCACTTGCCTGGTTATTTATTCAGATCATCACGCTTTGAAGATGCGAGTAAAAAGATTTTTTAATTGCCTCTATATCCAAGAAGACCCTTACGCTTTACGATGTGTACATGCAAATCCAATATCGATTATGAAATCTTATTATAGGATACGTACGATAAGTTCACTCCAACTCGACGTTATTATCACATGTTAAATTGATAGAAGCTACTCTGGAGAGGTTTCCTACGGATAAGTTCGTTAAGGGAACATCGGACCATGCACATGACATAAAGTCTGTTAAATCAAGCATGAATACCTTCTGGTCACGACACAAAGACGATTACGATATGTCTTACGTGAGAAAATCTTTTTTGTATAGTTACGTGGATCGGTTAGTACATCAGAAAATGTGTATTCGATACAGAATGTGAGAATTTCACATATTTTTCAACTTCATGACGCTCATTCGTCTGTTAACGAAGATAATACGTATGTCTCTACAGCGAATACTATACTGTATAGAGCAGCTCATAAGAGCCAATTTGGTTGAAAGTAAAACGCAGAAGTACATATTACGGATCTAAAATAGAAAACAAATGAAGGATACAAAGTTTTAAGGATCATAAGTAGATAGCAATATAGATTTATTTTACTTGTTTATTTATAAATTGTATACTAACATTAGTAATGCTTTTTGAGAACCTAATTTTACCTTTTCCACTCCAGCTAAGTGCATAAATTGTGCCAGGAATGAAATCGATTATAGCCCCGCGGGATACGGGGATTGAAACGGATACCATATAGATTTAAGTCTGGTACCATATAGGTCTAAGGTTTGACGATAAGCTATAAGCTGAAGCAGTTACCATAGATCTTACTGGTGGCAGTAACGATAGGGCCTTTGGTCCGTCTCAAAAAAAATACGATAGATTTAAGTTACCCTCTCTAACATCGAGTAATCGAGGTTTATGTGAGGACCGAGTTTGCGTTAATTTTATTACGAAACTTTGAGTTATTTTTATTACGAAACTTGCACATCCTGCAGATATTGTCCTGCCCTAACTTGACCAAAACGAAGACATAAGATATGTCAAAAAATTATATATTTATAAATACGGACATATTTACCAATATGCTTCAGAAAAGGGAAAATATAATCCATACGATTATTTGCTGAGGCATATCCTATTATTCTGACATGATTCCTCCCTCTTTAATGCGGGTAAGAAATACATCTTGTCACTTTTTGTCTATTTGACGCATTATATCTTCAAGGGAATCTAAGGAAAAATGAATGACAAACATGTGATATTTTGGATACTGTAATAATTTATTTTGGCCTCACTGATATAAATATACAAAACATGGTTAAGATGCGAATGAGAGGCTAATGATATTTGGGGCAACATAATAAA